>JAULCC010364880.1:0-11583 GCA_032358795.1 Nuttallia obscurata | reverse complement strand
TACAGAGCACGATCAGATAAGCGTCTGACTGACACGGATGAGGGGCCTATTGTTGATCGGCGAGATCTCCGAGTTGCCATTCCGTTTGTTCTTAATTCCGTGCATAATATGACTAGTAAAACATTTGCAAATATGGCGTAAAAGTAAAAATCGAAAAGCAGCTGAGGTTTATGATTTAATTACAAGCAGACATTTCTTTTTATCATGTTTGTGATTGTTGTGTTTGTGTTGCTGACGATTTCATTTTTCGAATTAGTTTTAGGAGTAAAAACAGCGGACTTGCATAAATTGACAACATCAGTAACATACAAGACTTAGCTTGAAATCTAATCGACATCACAGACACCATTTCAACATAATTTCTTTGATAATTATAGTATATGTTGTCTCCTGGGTGTTTTTCGGGTTTTCCATATCAAATTTTAGACCGGAAATGCTACTACAGTGCGGGGTAGGTCTAAACAGCGCAATGGAAATTTCTCTACGAAATGGGCGAAATGAAAATTTCTCGGCGAAATGGAAATAAAAACGAGGCTTATAAAGTTATTTTCATAAAATATATTAGATACATGTTTTAATTTGTACTTAATACGTATTCAGGTAAGTTTTATTTATTTTTCAATAAAGTTATGACTGATTTATTAATTTTTAATTTTATTAATACATATTAAGTATATAGGCCTATACACCAAGACTTCATGCTATTATTCAAGTTTAATAACTCTGTTGAACATTTAATTGCTCTTTTTTGACTAAGATAATGCATTTTATCTGTTTAAAAATCCAGTTATTGACCCCCATCTGTAGGCAAGAGAAGGTAACTCTTATCGCTTAGCCCTTACTTACACTTTTGACAAATACAGTGATTTTTGCAGTGATTTTTGTTTTGCAGAATGATTTATTATATTGGTAAGCACTAAAATTAGTCGAGCACACTTTCTTAGGGACAGCTCTTGTTTATAAAATTCTGATGCCATCTAAACCTTGCGATTTACCTTTTTTAAATGTCCGCAACTGTTTTCAATTTCTTGATATGCTATTGGTCAAATTATTAGGTCAATGACTTATATATGGTTGGTTTCTTTATCAATTAGTAATAATGGCCAAGTATTGTTTCATATCAGAGTTGTATACATTGACCTTTGGGAATTTTTCTTTTACATTTTACATTTTACAAATTTACAAAATCATTTTACAAAATAAATTTGTTTCTTTGCCCCAAGAAACTAATGCCTGTTGGTCATTCTTTTGGTATTAAAAGCTTTTGTTATATTTTAAAACCTTCTATGCTCTATTTTATAGGTCTCTAGATCCCTGGTTTTACTCGAATAGTCAATACCTAAATTTTCTTAGTTTTGAATATATCATAGTCAACAAGACTTGTTCCTCTAGGCTTCATACATGTAAAGTTACACTCAGAATCTATATACCTTTGACCATTTAATATATGAATATCATACAAACAGCACGTTGACTAGAGATTTACCAAATATATTAAAACATTCACTATCTTTATTGTCAATGAAATGGATGGTGGACAATCTGCTTTAGTACACAATCTTCTAAAAGGAAAGATCTGAAGACAACCTAATACTGATCTTTTCTTGGATGATGGGCTTTCATATTTAGCTATTTATACCCTATTTATATATTGGTCAACCAGATAACGCCATGCTGGCATGTTTACAGTCACACGTACATCTGTTGTAAAAATTAAAATCTGTGATAGTTACTGTAGGACTCTGCTAAATATAGAAGTTGTTAGCACTTTCAAAATCTTGAAGGCTAAGATCTGATTGGCTGGCTAGTATTATCCAAAAAATTAACATCAGTATTTTGTCCTCAAATCCTCATAGTGCAGTGTATATTAAGGAAATGTACTTTAGTCACATTGGGGTGGTGGAGGGATTAAGGATTGACATGTATTAGAAGGAAATCTTGTATTCATCAGTTAGATCATTTGCAATGAAGAATGTAATCCTGGAGACAGGTAAAGACTTTTTTTGTTCCCTGTGAATTGTTGTCAGTCGGGCATTTTGTATAGGATAAATTGAACTTATGTCAATAAAAAACACTGTAAAAACGTGTATTTGCAAAAAAATTTAATTTGCATACGCAGTTGTAAATGTATATAAAGAGTGTCACCAACTTCTAAAATAAAATAAGGTAAACAAAATTGTAAATAAGATCTACAAAATCATGGTAAAATGGTCAGATAATACTGTGTAAGTATATATATTACGCAACATCAAATATTCCAATCTGTCATGCCATGATAATCTGCAGTTCTGGTAAAATCTTTGTTCTATTAAATCTCTAAAATTTTATTCTAGGTGACATCTTCTGAATATGAGCTGTAATATGCAGCAGGGATCTGCAAAACAGTCTGTCTTGTAGATAAATAAAATATAATGTATAGCAACAAGTACTGAAGGTCCTAACAATCCACACAGAAATTGTGTAAAGCAACATTGTTTTCTTGTCATTCTGGTATTTAATGAAACACTGGGTGAGAGTAGGTTGTTCAGATGTAGAGCTCTTTGTGTGGATGAAAGTCTGGACTGTCTCTGATACGCCTGACACATATGCCATCGTCCATTGTAAAACTCTCCATCTTGCGCAGAGGAAACACTTTTCGACCATGTTGAAGACTTCTGCAATGAATGATAAAAAAACATTGAACTCTTGAATTCTGATGTTTGTTAATTTGATTTAATGGTACTTCACTTTCTGCCATCAAGGGCTAATGGAAGTCCCAAAGAGAGGGAAAAAGATACAAAGAACTTTTCAGTAGAACTCTATTGTTCTTTTATATGCCTAGTGCATAGCACTGGTGCACCAGGAGACTGAACCCTCGTGGCAGCTCATTTTATCCTGACACTGACAAACCACTACTGAAATACTGACCCAAATCCTGAGCAGAAAGGAGTGATTTGTTTTGTTTGTTTATTTGGAATTTAACGTCACTTTAACAGTATTTCTGTCATATCGCGACGTCCAGCTCATTACAGGTGGAGGAAGACCCTGGGGGATCTCTGTACACTATTTCAGGCACAGATTGCACCAGGGTAGAACCACCGACCTACCGCAAGCCAGCTGGAAGGCTTCCTCACTTGAAAAATCCGAAGTGCCCAGAACGGGATTGAAACCTACAACGGTGAGGGGCTGAGAGATTGAAAGTCAACGACTATAACCACTCAGCCACGGAGGCCCCCAGAAAAGAGTGAAAGCCATTACTAAAAGTTTTAAAGTCTTAAGTTTGACTCTGCCAAGGATTGAATACTCAACCTCCGACACCAGAAACGGATAATCTAACACTGAGCTAATCAGACAGACTGACTCCTAATGAAAACCAGATTAGTGTTTGTATTATATATGAATGTTGTAAACCTGTGTCTGTGAACTCCATCATGTCTTGTAAACCTGGCTGACAAAATCTCAGAAGGTGCTATGCATGTCCATGTTCAAGTTATAAATTATTCTTAAATGACCTTCATATAAATAAACATGAGGACAAACTATTTAAAAGCTTGACATGTTGTACCTCAACAATTACAAATTTAAAACAGATGTCAACAAAATTAAATCTGTGCGTTTATCAAGATTTCATTTTAACATCTATTATCCAACTGTCTACTTTTCAACTTTCTGTCAATCCAAAGACATAACTTATAACAAAGTAAAGGGTATTTAGGAAATATTATATGTCACATTTTACAAGTATTGAATTATGTTCTTACTGTATTCTGAAATTTCTGATACTGATTGGGTTTTTTTAATACTTTACATTTGATGGAATACCATTTGTGTCATTCATTTGTGTGCTTTTTTTTCACTAGATAGTAATTTTCATCTATCTTCTGAGGCTTGGTACTCACTAAACCATTCTTAGACTTGAAACTTAAGAATAATCTCTATCCCTGTGGTTTTGGCTCCCTTCTGCCACCATTCTTGTGAAAGCTGAGAGCCAATTCTTGTGTTTCAAGTCAGTAAGAATGGGTTGGTGAATTCCAAGCAGGAACTTTTGTGCTCTATCATTGACTTAAATTTCTCTACAACGATGGTACTTTATAATTCAACCAGTCCTGATGTCCTACATCCTGTCAGACTGATGTGTATATTTCTTCCTTACTATGGCTCTTAGTGGGAAAAATAATAAAAAATTGCTTTTTATCAATAAGATTCCAAGAAATTTCTTTCAGCTTATCAGATTTTAAAGAAATTGCTCTAAACCAATCATGTTCTCAGCCAATTAGGTTACAAAACATTTCTTTCAATCCATCAGATTCCAAGAAACTGTTGTGACTCATCAGTAATCTTTTTTTTCTTCTGTAGAAACTGGATGATGCAATCAGAAAAAAGAATCTGGATTTTGATTACCCTAAAACTTGTGTGTCAGCAATCCTGTTAGTTCTAATAAAAAGTTAAAAAACATTGCACAAGAATGGATCACATAGAAAGAATCACCCACCTTTTGGCCAGTATACCAGGCTTATTGATGTCATAAGCTAGCATATGGGGAGCAGTTATGTGTGGTGTGGGTTCAGATGGGGGATATAGCTGGAAAATAAAAAGTAATGTGTAAATGAGAGACCCTGTTCATAACATTTTAACAACAGAATATTCATAACTGACATTGTAGTTTACCAAATTCATCAGTATTGCAAAATTAAAGTGTATGTTCTACATTTGTTTTATATGAGAAAAGGTTTCATTTTCCTTTCTGTAAACTTTATTGTTATTTCAATATATTAGTAAAGAAGGTCTTGCCTAGAGACTTGAATAGTAAAAACATGACCAAACTAGTTCCTCATACAAGTTGACTTAGCAAATCAAAACATAATTTCAGCTTTAGCCACAATAACTAATCAAAGCATCCCCCCCACAACAACTCTCAATATATCAAATAACAATAGCAGTTTTATTTTTCAGAAATTCTACCTGATCATTTTGTACAATTTTTTGTAATCCAACAAATAGTTAAAAGTTGGATGCATGTCCCCTAACCAGTGTAATAATGTTATAATTAACATCATCGTTATCCTCACAAGTAGGTCTCGGGAAGCAGAAATTACATATACCTTTCAATTTTCATTTACTTCTTCAAAGTATCATTTGCTAATTTTTATTTGAGTTTTATGTTACCATTTTACTTTATCAAAGCCGTCAGTTAACCTTGTTATGTTTCTAGATATAATTAACAACATTTCTACATGCTCCTGACCAATTTTCCACTCAAAAAAGTACTGGTAATTAAGTTAAAATGTGAGCATTGGTTCCACTAAACACCAGACTAGGTGAAATAAAGGTAAAATTACACTGATAATTTGGCCAATCGCATGTTTCATACTTACTGGCCTTGTCCATGTTAATTCAGGGGAGTTTCTCAATGCTATGGAAGCCCCTTGTATACCATCTGGAACACCAAGTAAACTCTGGAAAGGAAAGTTCAACAAAGAATTGGAACAATGGGAATACATTGCTAACAAAGTCATTGGTAATGTTCTGCAGGGCTCTTACACATTATCTGAAACTAAAATTCTGTGGCATAGTCCAACATACAGCTTTTTATATTTTCTGGTACCAGGATATCAACACAATTTGTCATACAGCTTTTTATATATGCTGGGCCAAAGATTTTTACAAAATTTGTCATATAGTTGTTTTACATTCAGCAGTCCTGTATTTTTAACATATTTGTCATATATAGTTTTAAATATCCACTAGTCCAAGAATTTAAACACATTTTGTCATGCAGCTTATAACAATCGCTGGTCCCAAAATTTTACAAAATTTGTCATACAGCTTTTCAGATTAACTTGTCCCAGAATTTGAACAAATTTGTGAATGTCAAACATCTTTTAATATTTATTGGTCCAAGAATTTAAACACATTTTATCATACAGCTTTCACTTTCACTAGTCCCAATAATTTTAACAAATTTTATCATACAGGTTATAATATTCACTGGTCCAAGATTTTAACACTGGGTAAAGAACTTTTACAAATTTTGTCACAGCTTTTAATATTCATTGGGCCAAGAATTTTTACAAAAAATATTGTCAAACATTTTATATTTATAGGAATATTCATTTCAACAAATTCTGTCATACAGCATATTATATACTGGTCTAAGAATTTTTAACAAATTTTGTCATACAGCTTATTATACTCACTTGTCCAAGATTTTAACAAATTAAGACTTGCAGCCATTAACATTCACTGGTCTCAAAATTTTAACAAATTTTATCATACAGTTATATGGATTTAAGGGTACCATAATTGTAACAAATTCTATATAAATATCACACCCCATTGAGGGTGATATGGTATATAATATAATATCACCCCAAGAAAAATAAAATGGACCAAGGCGTAATCCAAGGTTGATAATATTTTTCTTGAGGTGATATTATACCATATCACCCTCAATGGAGTGTGATAATTATTTTATTATACCCAACATTACCCTCGATGTCGTATTTAGAAGCTGACTTATGACTGATGTCATATATACCTGGCGTCAGGATAATATAGCAGAATATCTCGGAACCTACATATGGAAAATTAACATGGGAACCAAGAGTGAGGTATAATAATGTCATGTATTCAACTTTCTCAGAATTTCATCCATTGTATCATACACACTGTCTCAGAATTTAAACAAATTTTGTTATATAGCTATCTATATTTCTGTTTCAAAGGATTTTAAGGATTAATGTAGAATGTACCTGGCAATATTAAAAACTTACTGTAAAGCCTGTTCTCCTTTTATACAGCAGTGCCTTCATTTGTTTTTTGTTCACAGTAGCAGCAGCTCTCTTAAAAATGTTCTGCTTGTTGTTGTCTTTAAGGAGTGGATGAACAAGAAGAACTCCAGTCTCCATTAACACTTCATTAAACCTGCAACAAAGACACATTACTTGATATTTCTTTATCAAAATCTGGAAAATACCATTATCACTTATAATACTGAAAAACTTTCATACATGTAATTGTCTCATTTAAAACTTTTCCAGTGTTTATTTGTTATGAAGGAATTAATTGTCTTCATCTAAATAACAATTTCTGAGAGATTTCAAAGGATCTTTATTTGAGCTAGGTTTTTTCAATCATGCAACTTTACAGGAATAAGCTGCTTTGATGCAAATAACACACACTGTGTCATAATATACATGTTTCTTTCAGTATTCAGTGTTTGGTACAGCAATATATGGGACAATGCCAGGAATAATAAGTTTTCACAGACTATACCTATTTTGGTTAACAGTGACCTTGACTTTTAAGCAATATGCATAGGTTTTACATGCAACACAAAGAAATCTTTGTGTCAAATTTTAACACAAAATTTCATTATGGATTTTGAAGTGATTTTCTGGACATGACTGATGAATGCCTGATTCTGCCTGCTTGAACAACAACATCATTTATCTAACTGGCATCCCTCGTTGCTCAGTGAAAAAACAACATATGTTTATCAAACAAATAGAATTTTCAAAGAAAACATGCTTAAAAGTATCCTGAAAAGTATATCATAAATTAAACATCAGATAAATACTCTGTGGCCTTTAACTGCTGGTTAAAATATATATATAACAATTATATTAATATAAAGAAAAATTTGAACATTCGCATGCTAAGATAATTGTTTAAATCTTTATTGGCATTCTGTGGGTTTTTATTGGGTTTTATTTGGGTATCGGACATAATCAAATCAGCATTAAACCATGGGACCTGATCAGGACTGACTACATAATTATTTAGACTAACACATTTCATCTAATGTGGTAGACACCACTGCAGTGGTGTATGGCCTCTTGGGATTTTTATCTATTAACTGTTAGTTGCAGTCACATCATGGACCTTGCCCATGGTCAATTTTTCTCTTTTATCTCTCTTTTCATGTCTCTGATAGCCAACTATTTAATGAATGCCATTTCATCACCCAAGGGAGCAATGATAAGATCTAGCTGGAAATCTCTGCAGTCAGAGGTCATGATGCATACAACAGTAAAACACAAAGAAGAGGTGTACTATCTTCTTGTCCCCAAAATGAAATAAAAACATGCATATTTAAAATAATGCGAAGAAAAAACTCACAATTTAAAAATCTTCTTATTCAGATCCCGCTTCTCATTTTCCAGGTTTTTCATTTGTTGTTTCCACTCACTCATGCTTGAAGAAAATTTGTCATCTAACTGGTCAAGATAGTACATCATATCTCTACGAGTTTCCACAGCTATCTCAGATTCTTCCTCCTTCAAAAGGGTCTGCACACGATCTTGAAAAATATTTAATTTAAAAGTTTTATTTATCACATAAGTTGTCTTCAGGGAGTGACATAGAGCAGTGAAATAAAAAATCATATGTAATTAGTTACATAAATATAACTTGAAACTGGTTGATAAACAAGCTCAATTGTCTAGCGGCATGTCTAATGTGTATAGTTGTGCAATTTTCTTAAAATTCCCCTATGTGATAAATAGAATTCAATATCACTTTTATGAAACTTGTGGGTACTGATTAGAATCACCATGTGGAGGCAATTCTTAAGAGTAACCCACAAGATTAGGTTTGGACGACAAACATGGAAAACAGACTTGATGTAATTCTGTGACTTTCATCTTATATGAAGCTCTGCATATGTATATGCAGTTTGTTTTCATAGCTATGTGGGTATTTTTTGTATGAGTCATTATTAATTACTATCAAAGAAATAGTTTAGACTTATGCTGCAATAATATATAGAAGTACACTTTTAATATACTTTGTCAATACTACTTTGTAAATTTGATGAGTGTTTTTGAAGTCGCGAAAGTTATGAAATATAGTTGTTTTAAAACAATCTTTAACAGTTTCACAAAAATCAGCTTTGAAAATTAAATTTTGAAATGTGAATTAATGAGGTTGACCTAAGTTTTTGTTTTTTAGTTTTTGTAATTTAACATCACTTCAACAATATTTCAGTCATATCACGGCACCAAACTCATACCAGGTGCAGGAAGATACAGGGGGGGCCTATGTACATTATTTCAGGCACAGAGAGGCTGAGAGAGCATCCCAAGAAAAAAACACTGACTTGATGTTGTAGCTCTCTTTTAGGGGATCTTTTTTGATTTGCTTACTTACTTTTAGACTCTTGGACAGCTCTGAAGGAGATGTACTGTTCAAACAAATTTCTAATCTTCCTCTGTGGAATTTCCATAGTCTTTTGGATCATGGCAGTTGCCATCTGAAACCATACATAATATTTACTAAGGATAACTTAAACAATTACAGAACAAAGTTGAGTGTTATTATCAGTGTGTGTGTGTGTTAATTTGTGTTTACTTCATTTACATCACTTTCTGCCCGCAAGAGCTATTGGACGTCCCAGGGAGAAGGAAGTGTATACAGAGAGTTCTTTTGTAGAGCTCTCTGGTTCTTTTAGGTGCTCAGTGTATAGCACTGTTACACTGGGCCTTTGAACCTGGCCAGTCACTTTATCTTGACCACGACAAAACCAGTTGTAACCCAAAGGCGAAAGCCATTAATACCAATTTTAAAGTCTTTGGTTTGACCTGGCTAGGGACTGAACCCGTGACCTCCTGCACTGGTAGCAGACATTCTACCACTGACATAACCAAGTGGTCCTGTGTGTATATTTCATATTTAATTGACACTAACAAAGATCAGATCTTTTTTCAACTTTTCCAGATTTTTATTGTAGCAGAAGATGCCTGGCAAACTTCGGGGAAGATCCACTGACCTTCTGCAAGCTAGCTGGATAGTTCACCCACATGAAAAATTGCATCCCCCCCCCACCCCCCTATGCTGGGATTTAAACTCTAGAGTCTACAGTGGTGAAGGACTAAGTGACTGCAATCATACTTATAAACTTTTCGATAAATAACACCATGTAATTTTGTCCTGAATTAAGAAAAAATAGGCATGGAATGAAATTTTGAAATAGATTCAATTTAAAGAAAATAGGAAAAAGTATGACTCTTTGGCAGCCTGCTTATAACCAGGTCATCACTTACTGAATGAAGCTCCTTAGAAATTTTGTTGTCATCATACATCTTGCCAAGTATGTAGAGATTCTCCTTCTGATCAGCAATGGACAACTTCAGTTTTTCCTCGTTTATGTCATGTTGCTTGGAAAACATGATAAAAAAAACATGAATGTATATCATCCATAGATGGAAGCTGTCTGTATGACATTTTATTTGCAAGTAATTTGTCCATACAGGCAAAAGGGTTACCAAACCAGCTCCCATAAAAGTACTTTACTTGCTTGAATAAGTACTTATAAATACTAAAAAAGTTGTTGAAATGAGTTATCACTTTTTCAAGCTCTTCACCAAAATTTTGTGAAATAACCTATTGACACAAAAACATACTATGATATAATGCTATAATACAAATCCACTTGTCCTTGAGTTTTGGCAAAAGGGATATTTTAAAGACTGCAAAATTTACCAAAACTCACATGCATGCATCTGGTCCCAAGTTATAAAACTTTCAATGAACTCTGTGCTCAAAACTCAGAAGTTTTCTCAACTCATAACTCAAAAAACTTTGTAATTCCAATAACTATGTGCCTGCAAAATTCTGTTGTTTCTGTAAATGAAGATATGTCAGCTAAAATCATATCCTCACATTCAATTCATTAAAGGTGGAGAAAGTCTCTGTTTAATTGTAATTTTCCTTAGTTTTTTTTATCTTTCAATATTTTTTTTATTTCATTTATGTCACTTTCCGCCAACTTGCCCTATTGGACATCCCAGAGAGAGAGTGAAGTGGATACAGAAAACCTTTCTGTAGAGCTCTCTGGGTTGTTCACGTGCCCAGTGTATAGCACTGATACACATGGAGGCTGTACCTGATTTCCAGTTAATGTTTTACACGTCAGTACTTATGGGTACTTATGTGTCCTGATAGCGCAGTGGTAACACACACACTTCTCATTAATGCAACCAATGTTTGATTCCCAGCCAGGGCTGGTAAATGACAGGGTACGGTGATAGTTACCCATCCAAACACGTAAATTTTCACAGGGTACTTCGGTTTCCTCCTACATTAAAGACAACAAAATGCCTCCATCTGCACCAACAAGAGGGACTAAAGGTGACAGAACTTGTACAATCATTGTAAATATAAATAAAGTTTAATCTTAAACATAAACTTAAATGCTTCAAATTATTTGCGTTTTATTTGTTTTATTCAGTTTTTTACTCTTTCTTTCTTCAAACAATTGAGTATCTGTTATTTTTCATAATTGAGTAAATACTCAAACACCCCTTCTATCTGTTCCTCTTATAAGTGTTATTTGATATGTGTCTAACTTGGTTTCAAATTAAAAATATATTTTTCCCCGAGTTCAACTGATTTACCTGAACTGTCTATGTTTCCATGACAACAAATAAACTAAAGATCCATTTTAAGTTTCCATGGCAACAACAAAATTTTAAAGATAACTATTTGTTTCCAAGGTAATGGAAAACTCAAGATCCATTTTAAGTTTCCATGGCAACAACAAAATTTTAACGATAACTTTTTGTTTCAAGGCAATGGAAAACTAAAGATCCATTTTAAGTTTCC
>JAULCC010364658.1:0-11583 GCA_032358795.1 Nuttallia obscurata | reverse complement strand
TTTGCAGATTTTAATGACAAAATGAAACTTTTTAAATACCGGGATATCTTGAGGCATAAGAACATACGCATATCAAACGATCTTACCTTTATCCAGCGTAAACAAATTCAAAAGACCATTGCACATGGAATCAGGGGATATTTTAAAAATGGGAAACTGCATCAGGTATCGAGAAAGACGTCATCAGAGCATCGAAAATTACGAACAGTTCGACGTGGTATACGAACCTTAGATGAAAGAAACCGGGAGCACCGAAGGTCTTATTCCTTTGTCGTGGCCGAATTGCCAATAATCAAATCAGGAATTTTGACAACACAAAAACTGTTATAGACTAGGGATATGGCCAAAGCCCTTCACATACTAAGTACTGTGTAAAATTTTTGACTTGGAACATTGAAGGCTTGAAAACTAAATTATCACATGATTTAATACATTTCCTAAATAGTTTCGATGTATTCGCGTTACAGGAAATATGGGATACATATTGTTGTTACAATTGTATATTGAGAAACTTTTTCCAGAATTACCAAATACTCTTATAATGCAAAAAAGTCATTTTTTGGTGGAAGGGCAATGGGAGGAGTTGTAGTATGTGTGAGAAATAAATTGAATGAATACGTAGTACGAGCTGGTGAAGAGTTTAAGTCTGGCATTTTACTCAGACTAGACAGCCATATTTTTGGGTTTGAACATGACTTGCTTTATTGTACATAATATATACCCCGCCACCTGGTTCTCCATTTTATAAGAAACAAATTGCTCGAAGACATAATACATAGCAAGGTTACTAAATTTAACCTAATTTTATATGGAGATTTTAATGCAAGAATTGGTTTTATCACATATCGATAATATACCTGAGTTTAAAGACATTGCAGACATTATTGATGGAGACCCAGGCCATGTACGGATATCTTGTGATAATAAATGAAACAAATTTGGGCGTGAATTATTGCAATTTTGTAAAACGTACTGCTGTTATATTATAAATGGTAGGTTTTGATGCACAAAAGGGAGATTTTACCTATGTTAGTAATAACGGGGTGTAGTGTTATTGATTTATTTTTGGCAGATCCACTGTTAGATATCACACAGTTTGAAGTGCTATCTATGTCCGAGAGTAGCCATATGCCAGATGACCTAGAAATGGAATGTCAAAACCATTTAATTGCAGCTGATACTGTCGTGAAGTCAGGTGAATCTTTCTATAAAATCAGTCCAGACAACTGTGACAACTATGTACAAGCTCTTTGATATTATTTCTGGCTGTTTTGAAAATTTTGTTCACAGATGTGATGACGTTACAATTGATATTGACACAGTTTTGAAAACGTTTGAAAATGCGCTTTCACAAAGTACTAATAAGTTTAAAATTACGAAACAAAAAAGAAAACATTCAAACTATAAATGTTGGTTTGATATAGATTGTAGAAAATGCAAAAAAACTGCAAATAAGGCCTTGAAACGTTTTCGATCTAGCCGAAAAGTAAAATGATCTTAATGTTTAAATAGATTGTAAAAAGAAATATAAATCCGTTTGTAAAAAACCGTAGAGAGTATAATAAATCATATGTATATAGACTGGAGTCAGTGGTTAACGTTTCCAATTTGTTTATTAAGGAAATACGCAATCTGACCGATAGTCGTAAACCACAGCCTATAATATCGCTAGATAGCTGGTATGATCATTTTAGTTCTTTATTTTGAGTCGATAATGAAGCCGAGAGAAATGATTCCCCACAAAATACTTACGACGAAGATACACAAGTGGATGATATTGATTATTCTTTCTTAAATGCCTTTATAAGTGAAAATGGAATAATTGAAAGTATTAAACTCCTGAAGGTTAATAAAGCAGTGGGTGGTAATCTTGTGCCACATTTTTTATTTTCGGGTCAAATTTGTAACTGCCTTTTCTGAGCCAACTGTTTAATAGGCTTTTTAACGAAAGTGAATTTCCAAATCTATGGGCAAAATCCGTAATTGTACCACTGCACAAAAAGGGAAATATTAATATTCCTAATAACTATAGGGGTATAGCTCTGATTGATGTTTTGAGCAAATTATATATAACAATTTTAACTCAACGTGTTACCTTTTTTGCAGAAGCATTTAGAAAGATAAGAGAGGCACAAGTTGGGTTTAGAGCTGGGTATTGTACAATTAATAATGCTTTTGTTATGTATTCTATTGTTACTAAATATTTGAATATGAAAAAGAAGTTCGTTTATGTTGCTTTCATAGATTTTCAGAAAGCCTTTGATTCCGTGGATAAGATAGAGGATGAGATACACTTTGTACCTTGTTGTCCACTATACGACGATCTTCGTATTAAATATTTAAATGACCGATATACACAAAATGCAAGTGCAAACACTTTTATTAATCTTATGTCTTGTACACATAAAGGAACTATTCGCAATCTAGCTATGTATTTAGGTACACCGTTTAATTGCACTGAAAACATGCAATACATTGGAATTTCACATTATCTGTATATATATGTTGTGTAATTATTATTGTTTGGGGTTTTTATGTGTATGGACCGGAGGCCTTATTATGCAACAATAAAGATTCCATTCCATTCGGCCAAATGGAATTTCAGTCATTTTGACATGATGCACTGCAATGATAAAAAGTATCAAAACACTGTAAGTCATTCAATATATAAATTCGAGTGTTCTTAGGGTTTGTACACACACAGTACGTACATAAAAGTCTTAAATTATGCAAACGTGTTTCCATGGCATGGCATTATATGATTTCAATACTGTTACATACAAAGGGAACTGTTAATTACTAATAACATTAGACAATAAATTTTACCAATTAATGAGGATATATCTAATCAGAAAATAACTTCACACGGCGAATAGCTTTGCTGGATAGAATGTTTCGTTGAATTTTCACACAAGCGCACGTAGTTACAATCATATACAATAAGATCATTTAACTGTTTTATTTCTAAAAAATCTAATTATTTGGTCCAATATTCTGACTGAGTGATAAAAAGCTCATTATCACATGGTCTAATGCCATGTTGACGAATCAAGTGTCGATTTACAAATGACATTGACTTGAAACACATGATAAGCTATATATGTTGCTACAAATTACACCTTATAAAAGGGCCTCCGTGGCCGAGCGGTTATAGTCGTTGAGTTGCAGTCTCTCGCCCCTCGAATCCCGGTCTGCGCACTTCTGAGTTTTTCAAATGAGGAAGCTTCCAGCTGGCTTGCGGTAGGTCGGTGGTTCTACCCGGGTGCACTCTGTGCTTGAAAGAGTGTACAGATGTCCCCCGGGGTCTTCCTCCACCTGTAATAGCTGGACGTTGCAATATGACTAAAATACTGTTAAAGCGACGTTAAATTCCAAACAAACAAACACTCTATTACTTAAGTAATGGAGAATTATTGTATTATGCTACACGTTTAATGAGAAATGCATGCAATATCTGTTCTAGCATGTGTGGCATTTGTTTTAAGATTTTGTTTGAGAGATATTTGAAAGAGAAATCATTAAGTCAAAACATCGTAACAACCATGTCAATATTCCGTTTAAAACAAATTACATACTATTATGTGTATTTGTATAAATATGACTGGTGCATTTGTTAGTTGAACGAAGTTCTCGTATCGTTTATTTAATGAAACAGTAATGAAGAGTCGGAGTCTCACCTCCATTATATCCCAGGGATGGATATATACATAAACCTTTACTTTATCCTTATCGTAAATTTCGTGTAAATTATTTACCGTTTACAGGTGTATCAGGTAAAGGGCAAATAAATCGCTTTACAGCATTAATCTTGAGAATTAAAATATTTCACTGAATAAAGGTACGAGGGACATTCTGAATGTTCTGATAATGGATCCAGATTTATCAAACCGCTACTACCTGGTCAAATCTGGCTGGTTGAGTCCTTCAAAGTATTCTCCTTTGACTTGTACACACTTTTTGAGGCGTTTAATCCATTTGGAAAATGCATTTGTATAGTCCGACTTGGGTATAGTGCTAGTGCATCGGTACATCGGACTGTATCGGGGATGTGGCAAAGTATGAAGCCCGATGGTTTGTAAATAATCCTTCACGACGGCTAAGTTTCGTGCTGGGCCGTTTTCATGGAGTAGTCTAAGTACCCTTAATCCCGTACGCGGACGGACCTCTGTATAGTGGTTAAGGGCGGCAGGTATAATTTGTTCAGCAAACATCCTTCCTGTGACTGTGTTGTGCGGTTTAACAGTAAGCTAAAGAACCATTCCACGTGCGTCATAGAATAAAACATATAAAAAGCACTTAACTCCCCTGGAAAACCGGACTATCTGTGACTATCTGTGACCTTTCTCCTTTTTCTCCCACCCACACGTTATTTGTTTCCTCTACCTAAGCCTCGAAAAATTATATCCACGTGTTGTCAACTGTCACGTTGTCAAATAACCGTCTTTCATCACAGTTTTCGTATAGATCAATAATTCCAAAGCAATTCGTGCCCGCTCCTGTTTTTGTTGGTCAGTCAGCAAATGGGGTTTCCATCAGGCACAAATCTTCTGGAGCTTAAGCCTTTTCTTTAAAATTGTGAAAACCACACCCGATCTAATGTCACATATGTACGATAACACCTCAACAGTACTGCGTTAATCCTTCTACACTGCATTTTTAACTGTGATGACGTCATTATTACAAAATGCCGTAAACGGACTCCCTGAGCATGGGTCATCTTCAACCGTTTGTCTGCAATTTTTAAATCGAACTTACAATCCAGTAATCGTAGGAAACGATAGACCATTGTTTGCATACCTTATCTAAATCGGCTTTTATTTCCTCCTGCGAATAATTAAGCAAGGACCGTTTTTTAATGTAGACCCTTCCTTCGCCATATTTGTAATCTAACACTTAAAGTCTAGCAATGTCGATAACCACACCTTTTTAGATACGCTATGCAACGTGACCGTCACGTTTTGCACGAACTAAGTGTACAGCACTGGACGCAGAAATGTTTATCCTACAAGGCGATATAAGTTTCATAAAAATCGGTAATTGATAACCAGAGTTATACGCCTATTATCAGAACTTTCAGAATGCCCCTCGTTTACTAATATAGTTTTGCAAATTTTAAAAAACGTTACCTTGTGTATCCAGGGAATGGACGACAGGAATGAGCACTGCACGAGACCGGCACTACACGGCTTGATATAAAGGCATTCTTCGGTCGATCAAGTATCGGCTTCGAGCATAGGTTGTATTTGTAGTGGAATTGTAGTCTGCTTGTGTTTCTTTTCTGCCATGACAGTATGTGCATTTGAGTCTTAAATGTTATCATAGCAGCTGCAGGATTGTTTTTCCACATAGTTTCCTTTAATAAGAGACTAGAATTTAATATAACGTTATTAAAACACTATTCTACGTTAAATTATGTTGCAAATCACTGTTCAAACTAATTGGTGTCCGAACAGCGCAGTCGTAACGCGTTCGCTTCTCACTATTACAACCCGGTTCGAATCCCGGCCGGGTCTAGAATGTGAGAGTGTTTTGTAGTAGTCTCCCTTCCGGACACGTAAGTTTTCCCCATGTACTCCGTTTGTTTACCTACTAAACATCGTCTCAATCAGCGCCAAAGAGAGGGATTTATATAAAATGATCGAACTTTTTTCTTAATCGTTGTAATATAAATAAGTTTAAATTAATGTTTACAATGCCTTTTTTCATAAAACTTTAATAATAGGTCTATTTAAAATGACATTTGCCAAACTAAAGTACCATATTCAGATGACATATGTTGCGTATCGTGCGAGCGCATCATTATGCTTAATAAAAAAATGCATCGGTGAATCCAAACGTTCTAACGTGTTTTAGCGTTTTGATTTACCTGATTGACATCTTCCACAATTAATAATGAATCAAAGACATCGCATTTAAAATACTTCAAAAACTTACGTTTTTCAAACACGTTTTAACGCTACTTTGAACTAAGGTTATAGTAAATTTATTTTCCTTTGTTATTGAAAAGCATACATGTTCTTAAAAGTTCGAGATTTTCAAACTTACCAAATATGTTTTAAATGCCCCTTTGGTTAAAGTAACATTCGGCAGAATTATTTCATCTTTGTCACACATTACAGTATACTGAAATTCACTAAGACGTGTCTGGCAGTCACGGGCTGTTAAAAGTCGATTCGACCAGCTCTGGCTATTTTTAGATTGAAAATCTTCTGGCATTATATCTGAAAGTTTAGTTAGATGTTCATTGAGGGAAAAACGTTACACAGGTTTCCGGAATAAAGATTTCAATTTCAGAAATATTGCTTTATTTATTTAGGGAAGAGGGTTACTTAGATTTTGAAAAATTGGGACTTACCGGATACAATCCTAAATAGCTTTAACTATTTTGTGTATCTAGAATGTATGCTTTTATTATGATGATGAACAATTCTGCTTAATATAAGGAACGATTTGATTAGGATTTTTTCTTTTTCTTAGATTTGCGTAAATAGAGTTCAACAGTTCTTCACTACAGACTTTAAAGCATTGTATGAATAAGTTTCCTTTTTTAACCTTATACACATTATTTTATTCTTCGCAACAATTTACTTTCATATGGTAAAATTCAATCGTGCCTAGGTCTTATGCGAGAAAGGGGTCTATGGGTTGTCATAGCTGGAATGAATGTGAGAGTTATAGCTTACAGCTTACAGCCTACAAAACTGTACACCCGTTTGACTAGTTTGTTTCTTCTTATGAATGAATTGCAATTGATGAACTGGTACCTTATACACATTCTTTTTTATTTCATGCAACAATTTACTTTCATCCAGTGCTATCACAAAATTCAATCGTGCCTAGGTCTTATGCGAGTAAGGGGTCTATGGGTTGTCATAGCTTGAATGAATGTGAGAATTACAGCTCATAGTCTACAAAATAGAACTGACGTTCATATACTCCCGTGTGACTAGTCTGTTTTCTCTCATGAATGTTTTGCAATTGATGAACTTGTACCAGTATAAAGTACCCAGCTGCTCAGCCCAGCTTCTTAACAATGGGACAAATATTAAACCAAATGGTTACACGAAATAAGAGGATACGTTGCTCTTGTGCCAGAGAAGGCGGACGAGGAATAAATTTTTTTTCCCAATAGCCGAATTCTGAAAACTATTGTCGTGAAGGCGGAAGGATATGAAACTGTCACTAACCCCAGTGACTGAACTCACTAGTCCTAACAAGATGGGTTTTCTATGAAAGGTAAACTCAGATATATAACCCGGGCAAAGCAGGTTTGTTAGGCTTGATTAGCAGCTATTGTTAGCGAGAAGATCATCCTCAGTAATGTCCTCACCTAACGAAGTCAGAGAGTTGCCAACCTGAAAGGGGGTTGGGTGACATCGGCTTCTATACATATTACACATCGGATGGCCGTAAAAATACTGTTAGGTTTAGTTTTAAACTCTATTTTTTTAATATTTTTTATGTTGAAAGCCAGGGCTTGCAGAAACACTTTCTAGTCCGTTTCCAGGTTAAAACCAGTACTTGGTTTTGGTACAGTACTTTCGAGGCTTGAAACCGCAACCTCCTGAACGCATGTCGGAAACCGTATCAATTGCACCACTGCGGCGATGTTGTGTCGTCCTGCATAATCGCAGCTAGGGTATAAAGGCGCCGGAAGCCAAGTAACGGAAGGACGAACACTAAGCTCCTGACTGTGCCTCTGGAACTACTACTGTGACTAGGGAATTTGAACGGACACTGGTACTTGTCACCATCATATGCTCCGCAGTATATATTGGTTTGCTGAGGATGCAACTTTATTTAAGTTGAAATGGTTAATCATTTCAGAGTAGGTTAAACTTTTTGTCCCAAAAATATTTGTATAAAAAAGGGATTTCATTTTTTTTCCATACTCGGAAATGACTGACTGTTTCAACTTCATTAAGGTTAACAAAAGAAATGTTTCGGTTCATGTATGTAAATAAACGTTTTGTTTATAGTATAATTGCATGAAATTTAAACCAAGGAATATATACAAAGATGTACATGTATTGATTTTAAGTTCCTCTCTCATATGGGTGAGGAAATCATCGGTATTTTACTATAGAAGTTCCTCTGATCCTTAACACCAACATGAACTATCAAAAACAATAAAAAGGGCTGTTAAAGGATAAGAGATGGCTTGGATTTGGAAACAGGTTAACCTGATAGCTACATAACAGTCAACTTTTTAGTTTCACAAGAAAGATATTATTATCAATTTAAGACTCACATGGCAGCTTGCGTCAAAATCCCTACAGACTCTCACTTAGACTGGATATTGATAATATCACAGCGCAGACAACAAAGGGATATACTTCATACAAGACATTGCAGATCCTTTACAAAAAAAGGGTAATGGCAATTTTTTTGACATGTCAAAGGCTTTTGATACCATCTGTAAGGAGGGTCTACTTTGGAAATTGTTACATTATGATGTATAGAAAAGATGTAAAAATGATATATGATTTTCTCTTCCAGATAATAGCCAGAGTCATACTAGATGGAGACCGTGTGACACCATAGACTTAACCAGAACACAAGGCCCTTGCACGGTAAGAGAAAGTGAAAATCCCAACCAAGTCTATACAAAAACTATGACAAGACTATCAAGGATTACGCAGAAACGCCAAAACCCCAAACGGCGATTTGAAGAACATCCTAAACAAAAGCAGATCCAGGTAATGAGTTAATTCAAATAAGCACATTGACCCCAAAACGTTTACCCCATAAACACGGTTAGAAGTTCAAGGGCTTGAAAAAAGGAGCGTAATATCAGGCTCTACAAAAAGCCCTTACATATTTTATGAACCAAAAGCGATATCTCCGACAGTTCTGGATAATTGCATTTACAGATGGATTTGTAGAAACCTAATTATGAAATAAAGACTAACAGATTATACCAAGTTTCCAACCACACCCTTTACATCTCTATATTTTCTTTTGGTGATTAAAGCTTTAACTTCAGACTTGAGATAAAAGCTCTCACTACATTACACATATATATATATATATATATATATATATAGAGAGAGAGAGAGAGAAAGAGAGAAAGAAGAGATTTATACACTACACAGACGATTTTTTACATTCTCTGGATCCCGGGGTATGCAATGTTGACGAAGTGTGAATTAAAAATATATAAATTAGAGAAAAGTCAGCAAAACAGAGCCAAACAGTTAAATTTAAACACCCGAGCGCTTTCTGACATGCTAGTCAGAGCCAAAATCAAACCCAGTGTAGATGATACCACCCAAGGCAAAGCAGGCCCATTTAACTGCTCTCGGTGCCTTTCATGCACACATATGACCTCATGTGAGCTTTTTCTTCAGTCACATCTCAAAACAAGAGTCACCATCCGATGCAACGCAACATGTTTGACCTCAAATGTCATAAACCTTATATCTTGCAACATCTGCAATAAGCAATATGTTGGAAAAACTATACAAAAACTCCAGCCATTTGGATAAACAAAGGTGAATAAGTTTTTAATTCTGAAAACCTATATTTTATACCAATATGAAACACAGCAAAATCATGTTTTCTTGGCTTATGTTCTCTGACATATACAAATGCCTTTAAATGACTTAAACATTGCATGTGTTGCAAACTGGTTTAATATAAATATGTTTTTCCTTTGTATAAGTATTTTTGCAATATGTCTACTTCTCTCATGTAGTTAGTGGGACATACTCGGTTATACGCCATTTTCACTCTACGTCAACCCTAATAATTAAAAGATTTTAATACCTGTAATGCCTGTGTAGATATCATATATAACACTCAACTTAACTAATGCAGTTAATACATTCTCTGAAATTGTATCGGATGGTGACCTTCAACAGACACACACACATACGATAATGCATTTATTTTTGTTATTTGTTTGTTTTGCATTTCTCGGCTCTACTATAACGAGCCTCTCAAGTTTTTATTTCTGATATAAGAACTTTAAACTTTGCATGTGTCGCAATCTGGCAGACAATTAAACATTTTTAAACCCGGTATTAGTTTTTCAGGTATATAGTAACTTGGTTGATATTGAGTGTGACAAATTTTATCATACGCCGTTCGTTCTTTATCTATTAATCCTCCCTAAACCTTGGTAGTCACAAGATTTAATCATTGCAATGTCTGTGTAGATATCATAGTTAACAATCAATTCGACTTTATACATCACTGAATTTGCATCTGATGGTGACCCTCGACATGCACACACACACTAACACACACAAACACACACACACACACACACACACACACACTGTATATATCTTTTTGCCTTGCACTACCTACCTTTAAAGTCACGAGCCTCTTCAGATTTGTTTTGTTTTATATAAGAATGTTTTTAACACTGCATGTGTAGCAAACTTGCTTTGCACAAATTAATTTATCAAATTTATTAATTCTTTGTTTCAGTATTTCGGCTATATGGTTACTTCATTCATACTAAATGCGGAAAACTCTGTTATACGCCATTCATTCTTTGTTTTTAACCCGCTGTAAACCTTATAAGTCACACCATTTTAAAACTTGTACTGCCTATGTTTATAGCATAAGTAGGAATCAATTTGATTTAACAGAGTATATTCATATCTGAAATTGCATTGGATGGTGACTATCGACTTACACAAACACTCATACGATTATACATTTAACCTTTGGTTTACACTAATCTAAATCAGTTCTAAAGTTGCGAGCCTCTTAAGTTTTAATTTCAAAGATATAATTCTTGTTACAAGAATGACTTTAACATTGCATGTGTTGAAAACTGACATTGTATATATTTGTTTATCTCTCTCACATACACACACACAAACACACACTTAAACATTTATTTGTTTGTTTTACACCACTCAGCTCCTAAGCTACGAGCATCCGATAGTTTCTTTTAATTCAAACATTAGCCCGCGACCCGGTATGCATCAGTGACGTCATCTTCACCATATTACGTCATCAGATGACGTTTACTACTAAACATCGCTACCGCATTGGAGGGTCTGTGTAGATATTTAGTACAGCCTCTCTCAGTTCCTGTATACATATCCTACAAAGTTTTTTCATCTTCATTAGATACATTTATTAAATAAGTCCTTTTTCATTAGTTTTTCATAAATGTATGGTAATGGGCGGCTAAAGTCGCATTCTCACATTAAAGAAGCAGTTCATGACCGCTTATTTAATGTATTTTTACTGTAACAAACAGTTGTTTGTTCGTTTGTTTTAAAAATAATGATAATTGTTTATGTGCTTCCCCTTATGAAGGCTAACTGCCGAAAGCGCTCGGGTGTTTAAATTTAATTTTTTGGCTCTGTTTTGTTGACTTTTCACTTATCTATATAGTTTTGATTACAGCATTTACACACACACACATATATATATAATTTTTTTGATACAAAATGACTTTAACAGTGCATGTGTTGCTAATTGACATTATTTATTTGTTTATCACACACACACATACACTTATACATTTATTTGTTTGTTCTACACCACTAAGCTACGAGCCTCCGATATTTTCTTTTAATTCAAACATAAGGTTACAGTCTACGTTTAGCTTCTCCA
>JAULCC010364547.1:0-11584 GCA_032358795.1 Nuttallia obscurata | reverse complement strand
GGAAGCCTTCCAGCTGGCTTGCGGTAGGTCGGTGGTTCTACTCGGGTGCACTCTGTGCCTGAAATAGTGTACAGAGGCCCCCAGGGTCTTCCTTCACCTGTAATGAGCTGGACGTCGCGATATGACAGAAATACTGTTAAAGCGACGTTAAATTCCAAAACAAACAAACAAATAAATCCGATAATAGCTACACTCCTTAACCAGTGCTCGCGTAATAAGTACTTTCAGTACTTCTAATAGAAACTGCAACGATCGTCTTTAATTTGGTTTCAATAAGGTGTAAAACTAAAATCTAATGCTGCTCGAGTAAAAAAATGTTGGTAGGCGTATGTTTCACCTGCTATATGTTTTGGGATAAAGTGAAGCATCATTATAATGGGTCTCTGGACAACGCCCTATCTACTATAACATTACAAAAATCTAACATTTTACCAATCGTATCTTTCTACAACTAGCATATTTCATATTACTCAACGGGCGCCGCTGGGAAAAGGCTTCATTGAGCTCCTATATGCTGTTTTCGAGTGGAAACGCTAATATTAGAATATAGCTTTTTAATATCCATCATACCCATACTTTCAGAAAGATGTTGATAAAAGCATAGATAGTTTCACCACAGATATAGTTATACCTCTATTCCACAAAACTTCGGTTTGCTTTGTTGGGACAGACTGTGAGGACCGTCGACATCATTTTGTGCTGTCACTGAACACATAATCTGGTCAAAAAAGTATGTAAACATTACAGTATGTAATTTTATATGAAACAACAGTTACAACTATACCTTTACACATTTTTGCAATTTAAGAGTCTTACGAACTAGAATTACGCATTAGTAATCTGTGTTATGATGTATGAATATTAAGGTAGCGTGACGTTATATCAAATTATAGAAAATATTTTTGGTTTAGTGGTTTTGTTCAATTATTCAAATACGTAGTATCTATTATACAATAAAATATATATTCAGATGACATAATCATAGACTCAACGCTATACAAAACACAACTTGTTAAAGACTTAAGCAAAATGAATTTTCATAAGTGTCTTTATTTTGATTTTGGCAAAAGAATGGAGTAAACGATTTATTTGATCAATTGTTTGGAACATTGACGTAGTCAAATATAACGTAATGTCGATATAATATGAAAACAAGCCTATCTCACTGTTATTCCCAGACTTTCGTTTGCACTTGCTAGATGTCCTTCATTCAGGGATGTGTTTAAACGAAAATTTTCGTCGTACTCTAATGACTCCACCCTGTGCAGTAGTTTGACGATCGACAATCCTGTCGTTAAGCTCCATTCAACCGTGTAAAGCAGTGATGTATCGGATGGGGTAAACTCGCAGTAAAAAGTCAAATTATTTTCCCCATTTGTACGCAACACTTCCACACTAATGGTCGGTTTGATATTGATTACAGGTGGAACGACTGTCTCTGAATAAAAATATGCAAAGGCATGAAAGTAAATCAAAATTAGATTAAAAAGGGGTTTTAAACAAAATCAGTTATCAACTACAAATTAATAATGCAAAGTATCATATCTAGCGTAAGCAAATTTATAATGTTTAAGTGTTCATTTTCAAACGAATAAAACTATAGTATTCTAAGTGGCGTTATATGAAATAGTACAACCAGTCAGAGAATATTCTCGGTATTTGATTAGTCACCGTGTCGTGTAAAACAGAAACGTATAAAACCAGAGAGATTGACGCGCTTTTTGTTGCTTTTCTTTCTCGTAAATTGTTTGACTTTATAGTCTGATAATTACGCCAAAGCCTTATTTAATGACACAACAGGGGCTATACTTATTGCAAAACATGACGTCATGCAAGTTAAATCGAAAGTAGATATAGGAGGTAATTGTTAATATATATCTCATAATTCTCATTGGACAGCTCAGTCTGGTAATAATTCGTTACACCGAGTCCTGCAAGGTGATATGAAAGGGTATGACGGGTATTGATGTTGTTTGTAACACAGCAGCCACACCGGTCATGCCACCCGTATCTCCAATTAAGGCTCGGAGTAACTAATAGTCAAGTCTGTATATTAAGTCGTCGGCAGTATGATGCCGAAATCGCTGTTTAACTTGAATCATTAAATCTGGCCTTTTTTGTGGCAAAACCGTGAACTGCGTTAACTGGTTAATGAAAAATGACCAAACTTGGCACAAACACTTATTTGTAGACCAATGTGCTGAATGATCTATGTATTGAGAACTCCGGATAAATTGAAGAATGACTACTGTCTCTTCCGTAAGCTTTGCTGATTGCAGAGCAAGCCAAATTCAAGATTGTGACATGTTTGTATTCTATGACCTTCAACCTTCTCAAACATCTTTTTCTCAGTATGAGAATATTAATTATTCAAGTTGCATGTCACAACTACTAAAGCTGCTTGGTCCAAACGTCTGCAAGCGCTTCCCAGTTGTCAATGAAACAATAGTTGGTGCACTTACGGGTATGTCTTTCTCTACCACAGTGAAAAGATTTTGCTGAGGTAGTCCTTACGTGGACGAAAGGACACATTGACACTTTTAAACAAATTTAGATTTTGGATATATACATCACAGAAAGTTCCACTATTGCTTCCGACAAGAAAGACAGTATTACGTTAGACAAGGAGTTATGCTGACTTCAGCATGGCATACACAAAATCTAACTTGCAGCAAATCTCGACTTTTTAAGTGAAAAGCTAAGAAATGTACAACTTATCTTGTTGACCTTAAACATAGCCTTTTTTAACAATTTAGCCAAAGTCAGCCATGAGTTCTGTCTCTTTGCCATAAATATATATTTCACATGTCAATTTCAAAAGTATAATCTAGCATGTAGCAATTGTTCATAGTAAGTGACAAAATGAATATTCGGGAATTACGCGTAACATTCACGTATACTAAACCACGATTACAAAAGAAAACCTTCTATTTTACTCACCGTTATACATTTTCCCAGGGGTTTGGCTTTCTGAAAAACAAAAAATAAATCGTGACATTAACCATAATTTCCAGAATAAATCAAATACAATTAGCGAATGCATTTAAATATCAGAGATCGAGATAATCTGCGACTGAAAACGTTTTTTGTTTAACCGATTATATTTGTCAAATTCTACTGCATCGGGTTCATAGTTTACTGTTTTGTTTGTGTAATATGCAAATGGGGTTTAAAGATATTTCCCTATTTGATATTTCAAATTGTCCGACAGCGGTGGAATCGACAGCCGGTTAAGCAAATTTAAAGGACATATACAAATGAAACAATAACTGCACCGAAGGTCAAATGTACTATTTAGATCAAACAGTAAATAATTATTATAATACATGAAACTTTGTACATTGAAAATTCCAGATAATCATTACATAGAACACAGGAAATAAATATTTGAGAGGTAGAACGGCGGTACGAGAAAATGCTCACCAAGCTGACATACCAAATCCCAAAAAGGCCTGACAATAAGCCAGATCATCAACTAATTATTAAAACAAGCGGGACCCTTTGAACTATGGCAGAAAGGATGTAACTATCCATGACACGATATAGAGCCGAGGGGTAGTGTAGGTTTAAAGGTATTAGGTATAATAAATCGGTCGTATGTGGTCTGCAGTCATTAGAAAGGATGATCATAGTACAACTACGATTAGAAATAATGGGAAACATACTTTTGTTTCGTTGTGGAAGACGATTTCTTTAAATGCATATATCATAATAGTTTGTGCGCAACCATCTGTATTGCTATTCTCACGGAGTAGTTATTCTTTTTTATTTAAGCTCTCCTAAACGGCTTGACTAATTTCAATAAAACTTTACAACAATGTTTATTGGGTGGTCCTCTTTCAAAGTTGTTAACATAATTTGATTTCATGCAGAATTCTGGTTGTCATAGCAACAGAAAGGAAAGTCTTTAAAAATCTTCTACTCCAAAACTAGTGGCCATATTTTAAAATAGTTCGGCATAAAGTATCCATTGGTGACCTTCTACAAAGAATGTTCAAACTATTTTGATCAGTTAAAACCCATGGCCGCCAGTGGTCGGAGTCTGTTTTCCTTATAATTATATAGTGAAAACTTTAACTGTCTTCACCAAACCTAGTGGCCAGATTTGAATTTTATATGGCAGAAGTGTTTCTTTAGTGACACTCTGCAAATCTTTTTCAAATAATTTTGATCAGTAAAAACAACATAGCCTCCAGGGTGTGGGGTGGGGAGTTAGATATCCTTATATGTATTTAGTGAAAACCTTAATACTCTTCTTCTCATAAACTAGTGGCCAGATTTGAAAATAATTTGGCATAAGTTTCCTAGGATGGTTTTAATCTTCTTCTCTGAAACTATAAATGCTAGAGCAAAGATATTATAAGATTTATATGGGGAATTTCTTCCCTGTTGTTTATATAAAATGTCTGTGATTTTCAGTCTTTTATTTTTTAGAGTAAAAGTAAGTTTAAGTTTGTAAATGAACTGTTTTGGCATAGTCTTGCTTTTATAGAGGTTCGCTTGCTAAAAGGCAAACAACCGTTTGTTTCGGGGTCTTTATGATGTTTGATGATGTAAAGTGAAAATAAAACAGGCTGGATACCCCACTTTTTCTGTTCATATTGTTTAGTATTGTATCAAGTATAAATTTATGAAGTTTTAAAAATATCTGTCCATACAAAAAAAAAGATATTGTTGTGTTTTCTTCAATTATGGGTCCGATTGTCTTCCCTTTTTCATGAATTTTGTCATGAATAGCACTATTGTGTTTTCTAAAGGACACAATTTCAAACAGATTTGTTGCTTTATAACAGTTTATAAAATAAAAATAGTGTATAGAAATAGGTAAGTTATGCATATGAACAGTTAGAACACATATTCTAAATTATATTCTCAATTTAGTAAATATTCGCCTAAAAGGGCCTTACGGTGGGGTCACACAATGTGTTATAACCCCAGAACAAGCCTGGTGACCCATACTTATCTTTATGTCATTTTGCTTGGAAAGGATTGATCTTGATATGTGCAAAATTTAAAAGACATCTGTTCATTTGAATTCATTGTGATAAACACCTTCAATTTACGCGTTTTTATGCGAACATTGAATATTACAGATAAAGACTAAAACCTTCCTAAGAAATTTGATGACCCTAAAATGTGTTTCTATTTGAATTGTAATTAATAATTAAAGGATGTTGCAAAAGTTCAAATTTTAATATTTGCATGGTGTTGTTACCTATACAGTATGCACTGGTGCAGGAATCTAGAGGTTGAAGGTAAAACACGTATGTTCCATTGGCACATTTCTTAACTTTTATCGGTTTACTATCTTCTTTTTCTGATGCGCATATTTTCACTGTGGTTTCTATGATAGTCGCATTCACTGGAAGATTTCCTGCCATAAAGAAAATATTGATTAAGCCTTAAAAGAGACTAGTTACATCAGTATTTTTGCGCTTAACATGGTTCATTTTTTATATATCCAATATGTTACATGTAATATTCGTGTTCACATCATAAACATAATATGTTTCAATAATTTTAGTTCAGTTTAATTACATGTGTTAAAGAATTCCCAGATATATAACAGAACAAAGCGATCTATTCCGCCTTGCTGATTTCAAAGAAAACTTAGCAAAGCAGGTATGGTGTCATTGTAAAACAAAACGTTCGAAAATAAAATAGCAAGCTCATTTACGAAGCTTTCAAAATTCTTCTATATGCATCATATAACAAAAGAAAACAAAAAATAAGCATAAAGTATATAAATATAAAGTTATACAGAGCTTTGATGATTTTATGTTAACCAATTATCGTGAAAATTTGCTTTGCTGCTTTTCGATTGACTGTTGAAGTTGATTGAGTAAGTATGTGCTTTCAGTGTCCTTGCATGCATAAGTACTAAATTACTTATGAGGAATTTAATAAGATTTGTCTGGTGGTCGTTCCATTTCGTTTTGCAATAAAATATTGTTTAAACTATACATGCCACATATGACAATATAACCGAAGCCTATCCTTTTTGTGTAATGTTAGTGTATCTGTCTTTTTTTATCATAGAATATTAAAACAATTGTTCTATTCTTTCTTCTAAAAATTGGTCTTAAATACAGCGATTAATTTAAAAGAAAATGGTATTATCCAATTATAAGAATAACACATTTACCCGAGAAATTGAAGGAATATCTAATTTGGAAGTTGCATTTTAAGGTAAACTGATTGTTCTTTGCATTCCGTATTATAGCACATAAAAAGTTTCTTTACATTATTACATTAAGAAGAACAAATCAGCACGTATATTTTGTGTAAGAGTAATTTTTACCGATAGAGCTGTAGAGAATCATATTTCACTTCGCCGCGTCCTCTCTTTCATTTAATTGCGGTTGTTTAACGCCACAGTTGCAGTTATACAGAGTTTGGTTGAGGGACAACATGCAGGCTGACATTGCCAAATTAGTTTATTGTATCAGCTTGAACAAAAGATTCGGGCGTTTTGCCAGCGTCAGCTTCAGTAATGTTAGGAAGGGGCAATTAATGAACTTCCGCCTTTAGAGCCTTTTTAATAAGTAGTGAGAGTTACAATTCCGTCACAATGTCGAAACCTATAATCACGAAACTCTAAGACTGGGCTGGGATTTAAACGACAGCCCTTGGACTGACAGACGAGTGTGTAAGTATCACCACTACATCACAAAATTTCTTACCAAACCCGGTTTGGAAGCCTCGAAACTCTACTCGACACGTCCAGGCACAGTGTTTATGAGCATTTCATGCTGAGAATGAGATTGTACTCAAGCAACTAATTGATCAGATTTGAATGTATGCTAAGATTCTGGCAATCCTATCGGCAGAAACTGAGCATATATTCAAATCTGACCAATACAGATGCTTGAGAACGTTCTCATACTCAAGGTTAAATGTTTATAAGCACTGAGCCTAGGCTACTTTGTGTGGTTAGACATAATATGCTGTTTATAAGCGACAACAAAAGTTAAAAGGATTCAAAGGCTTTACGTGTTTTAATCCCGTGTTACTGGATGAATTGACCGCTTTCACACAAATCTCACGAATTCAATGTTATGAACAATTCATTTGCAAAACTTATTTAAAAGTATGGTGTCATAAAAACGGTTTTCTTTGTCAAGTGTTGCACATAATGTAAGTTGTAACACTACAACCGGTTGTGCATTGATTATAAATAATGAAATATGTTCAAGCCTAATACACAAAATTGCACAAAAGATCATTAAAAATACACGTTCTATTGCAAGCCTTTCTCAGTGCAACATATTATGTACTGTTTGTGAGCAGGCATTTAAATACTGGTCAAGTAATTGTACATCTAACATCTAACCATGGATTAGTTAGATTTTCGTTTTTTATGTTTAAATATCAATTAAAAGATTGTGTTGATCTATGCGAATTATCACATAATCTTCTTTACAGATATCGCATAAGATATATTACATGCAATTGAACTCCAAATTTGGTTAAAAAACCTCAGAGGTTTCAAACATCTGCCAAAGTTTGTAAATATGAACATAACATGTATTCTAGAGGTTTTAGGAATAAACTATTTACAGTTATTGTGACTTTTTTACATAAAGCCACAAAAACAACGCTTAGGACGTATACACAGTTACTAACGGGGTACGTTTTAGAGGTAAAATTACTCATTCTAAGTGGCTTTTTGGAATTCACTATTACCACAAGTATCACTTCCATTCATAGTGCATCCATATTTTGTGAATGTATCTCAACATTAACAATAGGTTATTCAGATATTCAATACTCTATGCCATATTTGGAGTGCAGTGGCTTTAAAGTAGCAAACAAATTAGAAACATACGTAAATATTTAACATGACTTGCAAGTAAACTGTTATATCAATTAATTTGATCAAAATGAATTATAACTACCGTCCATACACCAGGATTCGAATGTTCCACACCCAGTCCCATCCGATGCAATGACGTATTTGTCAAACGAATACCAGTCTTCAGCTAAATAGTAGTCGCATACTGGCAGTTCAAATGATAGATTTAATGTATAGCCCACAAACCGTCTATCAAGAAAACCCAGCTTAGTCGCTGTAGTGCATGGGTCATCTGGTGAACCGTGTACACCTTTCAAAAACAGAACATTACTAAACTATTTCGAAATGACAAAGCAATTTGTTTTATAGCATATTACGTAGTATGGAACTATTATAAGTTCGTTCCAAAATAAAAGCGATATACACTTATTTTGATATAATATATACTAGATTTATATCTCTTCTGTCAAATTTTACACCGGCCGGTCAACAGTGGACGTATCTTCAAATGTGACACCACGACACGCGACCTACTGCTTAAGGTTTGCCTTTATCTGCTGAAAACTATCCTGCTGCAACTATTTATTATGTGCCTGTGCCAGTCTACCTCTGGTTTCATAGATCAAGTTTTATAAAACTGTAGGAAATAAAATTATTTGCCAATAGGTGCCATTTATATATAATGAATTATGCAACTGAATGAACTTAAAAAGTATCCATTTCCATCTAAATAGTAGTCACAGAAGCGCCAGAAAATATAACGTACATATTTCATCCGTACAATTAGGGTTAATTCGTAAGTTTTTAAAAACTGATAGGATATTATAGACCTTAGACTAAAATTACACACCGACGAGTAATAGAATTGAAATTTTGATAGATTATGTCGAAATTCCCAAATGAGATGTATTTAAATAATTTTGGATTAGACAGGAGAAACCCCCATTTCCCTCGGGGTTCATCCCACAACGTTTATAGCGCAAGGCTGAAGCAATATCTACTATATCCCAGCGCCCATTAATTGACTTGTACTGTTTTTTTTTATAAATTGAATCGTGACATTAATTTATATGACGTGTGGTAAATCTTATGCCAAATTGTTAATATCAATCAAGTCGTGTCAGCAATTAAAACCAAATAACATTTATTTTAAATCCACTTTATACAATTACAAAATAAGTTTATCTGAATAGCAGAAAATATTGCCTTACCTTGTATGCCCGCGTTCAACATAATTGCAACGAGAGAAATGGAAACACATAAATTATTGTGTCTCATAATTCCTCCTTGAGACAATTAGAAATGGTCTAATTTGTAATTAAACTGTGTTGCAGTAGTTCATAACAGACTTCGATATTACACTTTTATACGCACGCAGTCTCAGGTATATGTGACACTGATTAGCTGAGCTGCTGTTTTGAGTTTATATATATCAGAACAATCAAATAGTGCCAATCTCTATGCACGTTATCAATGTTTGCACAATTTGTAATACCACTGGTTTACATTAAGACATTTGCACTCTTCAAGATAACGTTTAAATTAATGTATTTAAATGGTGTCAGCTCCGTTAACATTTAGTTGACAAACTCTCTCTAACAGAAAATGCAATAAAAAAAGGTATGAGATCATTTGCTGAAGCATTATTTCAAAGAAATATGTGATAAAGATATACTGTAAAATCTAGCTAACATGTACCATAACTTAAATGTAAATATACTATTTGATTTCCAATTTTAAAACAATTTTACTGAATAAGTTCAAATGTTTTCACAAAAAGCACGACTACGTGAATTGACACGCGCCATGCTTTTAGAATAGGCCTAAAGCAGTTACCACATCGTTCCGAAAGCACGGTAGTTTTACGGAAGCTTATGGTGAGCCGCATCTTGACGGTGCCGGCTAGCAAAATCTATTAGTCAGCTTTCAGCAGTACAAGACGTTCTTTGATTTTCAAATATAAAGAAGATTACGTTGCTTTTTAAATGAACTTATAAACAAAATGAATATTTTATAATGTGTGGATAACCCATAGGCAACATACGTGGGTTATTATATGTTTGTATTTTTATGAATTGGACATACTATAGTCTCATACTTACACAGTGTGGCATTGTGATGTGCTCAATATGGCTGCTTCTTATGTTGAATCCTGGCATTAATTATAAATGCGTGTAAAACAATATTAGATTAACTTATACAATAAAACATTTATCAGATCGTTCTATTAATTGTAGAAAATATACCTATTTAAACGCCCGTTGATGATCGAGAAGGACTTATATGTACAACTGCAAGCAAACCCGTTTGACAACGATTCATTAGTTTTGGAATTGGTCCACGAGTTGTTATTTTACTTGTTTAATATCTTGTTTTGAAACTATTTATCTTTAAAACTTGAATGTTGATTAAAGATAATGAACACGTCTACTTTTATTCCAGGCGGGGACACGATAGACACATTTATCAGTAATATCAGAAAGCATTGTTATACACTTTTTTAACCGTTTAGACGTTATCAATATAAGTTTTAACTTTTCTAACATGCTGACCTCGTGGTAATTTAACAGTGTCAACTTCAGACCTACAATCTCGGTTTTAATCGGCCAAGCCATTCATAACATCAGGTTAAGCAATCAAATTCGTTGATATATAATATATGTTATTTTTATAATAAAAAAGTACCATAACCTTGAGACTTGGTCTAATTTGTGTGTAAACCTCTGTTTAGTACCCAGGTCATGAAAAAAGAGATATTATATTGCTATGAGTGAAATTGAAAAACTGTATCTAAACCAGTCGCCTTTGTACCTGCGTTAGGCTATGGTTTGTATCAAGAATACTACTAAAATGACTGAATTTTAATTCTAGATCATTGAACTCTGGAAAAAAATGATTAGGATGAATTCGTATTCTAGTAAAACATTTACACAAAATTTTCCATTTTTTATGCGTATTTGAACTTACAATTGTAAATCGTGCTTCATTAGTTCTTTAATGTATACATTACTCTTCGTGTGAATTTAGGACTTTTAAATGTTGTTTACCTGTAAATGATTACTGCTCTCTGGTAGAAACTATATCACGTGACTGATTATTCTTGACATTGTAAAATACATACGTAATGTACATATACATGTATATGCTACTTGATGATGTACTTTTATCATGCAAACATTTACCAGCGTCTTATAAAACTATAGTAGAAACAGAAGTAAAAGTAGTTTACGCGCATAGTTTTAAATTGAATAATTTTAGTAGAATGTCCAACTATAATTAAAAATCTTAAATTTCAATACCATAATATCTTTCCTGACTGACATTGTTTGAATTTATTAATGTTGTGCATCTATATACTATTTCTACAGTTTCGTCGATTTAGATATAGATTTCATGAAAATGAAGCTTTCAGTTCGTATCATATTTGCTGCTAGATATGATATACATGTAAATAGGTCCTGAAAATACAAAAAGTGAAGATTCCGACGGTTTATGAGTTTTTTCCTTATATGTTGTCAAAATTAAGCATTTTTGTGACTTTCATGACCTAAGTACACCATTTCCAGCAACAAAAATGGTAAAGCTTTCTGCGTTGGCACCGGTCAATCTCTGTTGTAAATATCAAGCGTGATGGAACCTATCTATAGAATCAACGTGACGCTATTTCAAACAGGAGAGCTCAATAAAAGTATCGCAGGGGAATGTCTTAACTTTATTTATCACATAAACTGGCTTCTGGGAGTGACATAAAGCAGTGACATAAATATCATATGTAACTAGTTACATAAA
>JAULCC010364436.1:0-11585 GCA_032358795.1 Nuttallia obscurata | reverse complement strand
TTTTGTTGTTAAGGTTAAAGTTGCAAAAGAATTGAAGAAAACAGTTTCAATCTCAAACTCAGCTGAGACTGAAAAATACTTTGTGAACAGGGGGCCAGATCTACATTCCAATTCAGATACCATTCTTTAAAAGAGGTATGCATAATATGGCTCAGATAAAAACAGTGTCATTGGTCAACACTTTAATAATGACAAAATGATTTTCTGAAAGGTATAGAGACAGGCAAAAGCTAGCATTTTGTACAAAAAGTCTGTTGACTAAATTTGAAAAGTGACACAGATATGAACCTTTTGAAATGTTTATAGAAGACCAGGAGGATGAACCAGCAGATGTTGATGCTGATGGAGATCATGACACAGAAGGCAAACAGAAGAAAAAGAAGAAGGTAGCATGATTACTGTCATTAGTCTGAGCTTGAATATTTACCTGGCTGAGTGTTTTAAGATCTACTTTTGAAGAGAAATCATATCCTCCATTTGTGTTACATTTATTTCTTAGAAATAACATGGCAGTGAAAACACTGTTATCATTTGATTGATCTTCTGAGAAGTATTTCAAGTGTGTCTCATGATGAATCTGAAAAAAAGAATTAAGAAATATGTATGTATGAAAAGAATGTCTACATAGCTTAAGAACTAAGTGAAAAGTGCTTCTAACAAGATACAGAACAAAGTAGGCAGTTTAACTGAAAATAACAATGAAGCTGACGGAGGATTTCAAAGTAAACTGACATCTATAATCATAAACAAAACTCTGACAATGCTAGCAGGACTCTCCATTTCTGCCACCATGGGAGACATTAAAGTACTGCTATGTCTAACACACTGATGTACCATGTTTGCCCTAAAACTGTCGTGTTTTGATGTGAAGATATATATAAGGTCCATATAAGTCACCACTGCAGATGTGTAATGGCAGGGATTTTCAAAAAGCATTTTTTTTCCCCAAAAGATTTCCTGAAAATGAGGAATTGCATTCTTCTGTATTTTTATGAAAAAAACTTGCTGAATTCATTCTAATTGGAAGCCATGAAATTTGAAATGTATTTGATTATATCTGCATATAGCTGGATTATTAACATGATATTTTTGTGTGTTTTTTTTTACAGACACGGAAAAGTAAAACTGTTGAAACAAATCTGAAGAATATCAATGTCAACAAATTTGACTTGGAATTTGAGGTAATGTACACTTGAAATTATTAATGGAATACATTTGTAGTTTCTGAATTATTTCCCCAAGTTCTTTGTCATGTTTGTAATCTTACCTACACTTTTTCTCATGCTCAGGCTTCAAAATGAACAGTATATTTCAGAAGTACTACCATTATATCTGCCATGCTGATAACAAATTGCATAGAAGAGAATGTAAAAGAAAATATCATATGAAAATAAAACTTTTTTTGCTCTAGTTTGAATTTATCTATTTAAGCATGATTTGATTGGAAACCTGTGGCAGAGGTAGAGGCAGTTCTTGGTTATAAAAGAAAGGCCAGAAGAAAGGCCCCCAAGGCAAACACCACATCCACTTCACCACCGTGCCTTTGTTTTGCTCTGAGCTCTTTTGTTCTATAATATTATATCTTTAACTTTGTATTGCAGGTTTATGGTTAAAGTGTAATAAAAATGTAAACCGGCATAAATTCACACAGTAACAGGTGGAAAATCATCTATTTTATAAATTTCCAGTATTGATTTTTTTGCGGTTTTATATACAACAACAAAAATGTATTTTAGGTTGATCCATTATTTCAAGTTATGTCAGCGGCATTTGATGAAGGGGGCAGCAGTGGATTGTTACTTAATAATTTACGGACATTTGACAAAACTCAGGAACTTGTATTAGACTCTAACACACTTATAGCCCCTGTGGAGGATCTTGATACATCACGGATAGAAGAAAGACGGAAACCTGTTGATGTTTCAGACTTTCAAGGTATATTGCTTTGTTTTGTTGTGATTGAGGTTGTTTTGCTTTATACAAAGATGTAGTAACATCATGTAACAAGAACAAGAGGTAACACAGATGTAATAGAATGTAACCAGTCACTCTGATGTGGCTTCATGTTTGATGATTTTAAACTAGTGAAATTTAATTTAACATTTTGGGTGGCTTGTTAAAACATGTTGGGTAAAATATTGACGTATATGCCATAATGGTTTTAGGATGTATTTAGTTTGGTATAATTCGATTGAAATATTTGTATGTCTGGCATGAACATGATAACTAAAAAATCTTCCATATAGATTTGGGTCACTTAAACGGCAAAGTTTCATTTATCTTCTGTATTAATGTCATTTTGCTGTTACTTTTTGCCTGGCAACCTTGATATGTTTTAGTTTACAACATATATATCAATAATCCATATACAATAGAATTACCAAATAAATTGACAAAGTAGTGCAATCATTGTGATGTTGAAGTACATGTAGCTCACAACTACTGCCTTGTGGGGTTACCTAGCTTTTCTACATGGTTAGGTGTAGAGTATGGTTGTGAAGTTTGGCAGTACAATGGATACATTACCTTCTATAATTGTTTTCCAGGTTTGTTTTTTTAATTTTGGTCTACTCGGTCATTGTACATCATATTATAATGTTAGATACAAATCTGTTATTTACAAAATATATACTCAAATTAAAGTTTTTAGAATAATTATTCTGACCTGAGTACAGGAATACTTAAGCCAAAATTACCAGGGAGATTAAAAAAACAAAAGTTTACTTCTGATAGTAACTGCCAGATAAGTACTTAAAAAACTTAATTCTAGTACAAATTTATAATTCTATTACAGCATATTATAAAAGGACAAAATATTATTTATAATATAAAAAAGATAAAAACAATTGTGCACAAGAATCACCAAGAGCTTGTATGCCAACATTTTAATTATTAGAACACTTAATTAAATTTTCACCATTTTGATATTTCATACTTAAATTTTTCTGCATCATTTTATCTCTTGCTCTCTTAAAAACTATTTCACATTTTGTCTTTGTATCTGCAGAAAAGGAAAATATACAGAAGGGGTGAAACTGATCAGTACTGTTAAAGATAATGTGTAAGCTTTCATGAATTTCAAATTTTAATTTCAATTAAGTCCTTTTTTATTTCAGACATTTTTAAAGAAGATACTCAAAAATTACAAGTGTGTCCAGCATTTTCATCATACAGATTTACCAACTGGGATTCCACTGATGAGGTCAGTACTTGTGTGTGTAAAAGTCTGAAACATTTTTATCTTTTGTAGTATTTACATCAAACAAAATGGACATTGTGGCAAAATGACTCAAGGACTGACAATTTACAAGGGTGGAATACAATCATATACAAAGTAGAATTTACAGTTTTAATTTTACATGAAAGAAAAAATAATGAATATACAAGTATACAATATATACAAATTGAAGATAATTACTCAACACGCATAAAAAGCAAAAATAGCTTGTTTAAAAAAAAGAAGAAGGCCTATGGTGACATAACCTACATCTTGATCCAAACAGCTAATATCATCTATGTCCAGATATTGTAGATTTAGCATCACTCATCCATTGCGGCGGTGGCTATTTATGTGGGTTATCTCCCCTAGACTCAGTACTGAGTATATGGCTTCACGTCACTGCGTACATATCCCACGTATTCCGACATCAGGAATGTTACACTGTCCATATTACGAATATGTGGGTTGCTGTCCTTTGACTTTTGCCACCAGCTGACTTCCTGTCACATCTATACATCACTAACGTATTAGGCACTTTTCTTGCTTGCGTCAAAAAAACGACTTCAATATATATATAATATATAACTCTGAATTACTAGTTACTTAAATATGTGATGACATGGCAAATATTACTTACATCTATCAGTGTCATGGTACTTTTATCAATGTATGATAACATTATTCAACTCTTACTATCTGCAGTTTTATGTGTCAGTCTCAACAGAGCCAGGGGTGGCGGAAAAAAAAAATGCACTTGTCCACGGAAAAGTTGTTTGAAAAGATCACTTGTCCATACCAATTCTCTACTTGTCCGTTACAAAGGTATTGAAACTAAGGTCTGGAGAAGTGAAAAGAAGAGGTTCAATCTAATTGGTTGGCTTAATTCAGGTTGCTTCAAGTGGACGAAGCCGGTACAGAAACATGCACAATTTGCCAACTTATACTGGTTTTGTTGTAAAAAGGAAATTCTGATTTATTTGCATTTGAAAATTTGGAATTTCAACTTGTCCATGGACAACCCAAACAGAAAAAATCACTTGCCCAGACCCCAAAATGTCAACCACAGACAACACGGACTATTGATTTTGCCACCCCTGAGAGCAATTATATCTCTACATAAGTTCTCATTGTAAAATTAACAATTACAGACCAATTCCATATCTTTGCACTTTGTGAATATCAGAAAAAGCATCAACAAAATTATAGCATAAATTCTATTGAATCTCAGTACTACATTGCAAACACAATATCAACAGTTTAGAAAATGTTCTCAGATTCCTTGGCCTTAATTATTCTCACTATGGAATTTGATGAACTATAATTCAATATGATTTATTCTGTAATCAAGGAATGAAAATGTGAGAACATCTTAAAAATGTTGCCCAATCAAGCTATCAATACGTTTTAACAATTTTGAGCTACCTGACCTAAATATAGCCTATATCCCTACAATGGACATATACTGGCTAATACTTCTAAATTAGGCCACAACAAGCTAACTCTTTTGTTAAAACAACCCAGTAATTAATTACCTGAGTAATGCACAAATGTGCTCGACTTTCAAACTGGAGGAGGTCTATTGAATTGCTAATGCTGCTCTGACTGTATTTTAATCTAAGAGGTCCATGGTCAAATTTGGTCAAGATTTTTGTCTGAACTCTAACCATCATGGATGTATGGATTTTAAAATAACTTGGCACAAATGTTAACATTTATGACATGGAGTGTCGGTGGAAGAATCACATTTATACCTTAAAAGGTGTAGTCTAAGAGGTCAAAGGTCAAAATAGATTCAGATTTTGTTTGTCCGGGCTCTAACATCTCTATGGATGGATGAATTTTAAATAACTTGTCACTAATGTAAACATTGATGAGACAGAGTGTGGCGCGGAAGAATTACTTTAAAAGGTCAAAATTATGTTTGTTTTGGCTCTAACCTTACCATGGATGGATGTATTTTAAAATTTTGTCAGGGTCCACCCAGAACCTTCATTGTAGACTTGACAATAATGCCCTTTTGGCAACATATGCTTAGTTTTGTAAAATAAACAAATTAAATTGGCTTTCCTAAGAAATTGTTTCTCTACCTTTGTAATCACTGACCAGCTGGAATCAATGTTTAGGTTCTGCCTTGCTTTAATAGACACATTACAAATCTGGCCATGTTTGTCTAACATGACGAAACACTTGAATGAGGTTTAGGGCAAGTGGCTATTATCTATCCATCCATACCTACCCAGTGGAACCTTAGCGAACTGTAACTATCACAAATTCATAATGTGTATTTTGGATTTCAGAGTCAGCTCTCAGTTCCGGGGATGTCCCAGACAGAACACAAGTTTGACATGGATGCTGAACCCGAGCCAATACCAGCTGACCTAGATAACATGTCAGTAATGGGTGGGGGTGATGGCAGCTTTACAGAAGACATGGATGTAGAAGGTGAAAATAATTTTTCGTTTTTAGTCAACCCTCAGTGCTTGTTGTATCTTGACTTTTATGTTTGTTATTCTCAAAGAGTTTTATTGAAACAAACAGTATTTTGTTAAACCTATGGAACTTTTTCTTTGAAGGTTTTTTACTGTGATATAGTTTAAGCTTCAAATACACATCAAAATACATTGAAAAGTTGTAACATAAAAAGATTGCTGCCTTTTTGAAAAGCAATTTCTCTAGGATAAGAAATTCCAATGAAAAGTATGTAAAGCATATCAAACCAATTTAGTTGTCAGTGTAATGCTGTTGATTTGTGATAATACTGATTGCAAAATTTGTTCAATCTTACTAGAGAGAAGCCATTTGGGTTAATCTTAAGTTTACATAATCATGTGCCTTTTTATTTTATGCTTGTAGATGTAGCAGATGATGAGGATGCTGGAGTGGACCACTGTATCGGTGATGGTAAGGCAGCTCGCCTTGTTCAGTCTGTGCTGAATAACATGACGTGAGTGACTCATAAAACTTTTACCTGGAGCTGTGACAGTTTGAATTGAATAATTGTAATGTCTCGTGTATTAGGTTTAATATTCACATGAAGTTAGTTATTAGTTGTATTGCAAGTAAGGCTTTGGTCCAACAATATGGAATAAATGGGATTTTTTGCTTGACTATGAAAGACTTTGATAGTTTTAATCTAAAAGGTGGCATCTCATATAAAAGTGATATTTAAGAAGTTAAAGTGTAATTTATGGTCTAGATCTCTTAGGCTTAAGTGTCAAGTTTGATAAATATTACAAATTGTATTTAATAAAAGTATCCATGTTTATCATATTGTATTTGATAAAAGTATCAATGTTTATTAACATATCAAATTTATTAAATGTATCAAGGTTTATAAATGCAGCGAGGTTTAAAAACATCTCAAGATTATTAGGTGTATCAAGGTGGATAAATTAATTAAGTTTTATAAATTCATTTTCATTGATGCATTGAGTACAAACAGACCAATTAAAACCTTTTTTAACCGAAATGCATTTTTTCTTTTTGATAAATTTGTATTTGGTATTTGGTATTTGCTTACAATGTCAGAATTGTTTGAAAAATTTGGGTTGGTTATACATTAAACATTTGAAAATTATGCCAGCCTGATAATGCATTAATGATATGAAGAAAATCTAAGACTTAAATGAACAGTAAGTAAACTTATGATCACAAAAAGCTACCTCTATTTAAATAAACTTCAAGTTTAAGTTTTAAAGGCTGGAGATCAGACAAAGAATACTTGTTTGTCAATCTTGCCACACTTTTTCCCACAGTCATGGTACAACAGGGGCTTTAATGCAGGTCTTGGCAACAGAGCCCTCAGACTACTCTTATTTTAACAAAGCGCTACTCAGGACTTGGGCAGGTCCATCCCACTGGCGAGCTGGAAACCTATCAAAAGGTAAGTAACTTAAAAGTGCAATAAAATTAATAGTTACACTTTTCGACAAAGTAAAGTTTTAAGCCAAAAATGCAATTCTTTGGACTTGTTTTTATTCAGATATTTGTTCATAGGTGATGCTGCTTTTTAATGTCTGAACAGATTGTCCTATATGTCTTTTTTACAAGAAATAAGAGTTTCAATTGTTATTTTGTAATAATGAAAAGAGGTCTTACAACGCTGGTATGTAAGTCGCAACAATGATTATGACTTTAAACTTACAATGATTTACCTTTTAGCATACAATGTTTTATAAGACATGCCCCAGGGGTCTATGATTTGTGTCCTGGTCTTGCCACAGCTAGCCTGATATTGATGATTTTAGTCATTGCGACAGTATGATCACCTTTTTCCTTTTCTGTGTCAAATGAAAAAAGTTTCAATTACTTGCTGAGATACATGGTAGTATGGGTTAAATCTTGTTGTAACTATCCACCTAGTTAAGGTTCATCTTCTTCCATGTAAAACTAGAAATGTCATCTTAATTTTATGTTGAGTACCAGTCCTTTCATTAAAATCAATTTACAGGATTTTTTGCTATAATTTAAGGAATTTTCTTACATAAAGTAAGAAGAAATTTCTTAATTTAGTAATTTTCAAGACCTTATTATGTGGAAGTAAAATTCCCTTAATGAAAGCCCTGGAGTACTGTGTTAAATACTCTTGAGAAGTGTGCAGTAAACTGTTCATTACTATAACTACTTCACGTTTTATAATGAAGTTGAACCTGCTGCAATAAAAGCCTTTCTATATCTAAAAAATTAAGCTGTTCCGCAAAATGAAGTAGCCTGTTGCATTTTTTGCAACCTGTTAGTGTAAATTTAATGTAAAATATTGTCCCGAGAGCCCAATGTGGTTATTGGTCATTCGATTGGACAAGAGTATTGCCACTGCTAACCATGGTTACTAATTGGGTTAAAAGGCAGGAATTTCTGAAACTCATTTTCTCACTTAAAAGAGACTGCAACTATCATTGTCCTATATAGGGTGTACCTTTTTGCCTGTGCCATAAAACATCAAATTACCCATTCACTGATAATCCTTGGTTCCAGAATCATGGAAATCTGCGATACAAAATAAAACACAGAAAAACAAGGGCAAGAAGCCAGTGTTCCGTATAGACTTTGATGAGGAAATAGACTTTGAGGCCAAGCTTAAAATATCTAAAGCAACTGCGCTGACCAAAAATGCTCTCAACAAATACAGCAAAGATCAGACAACTCTACCCAAGGACCATCACTATGATGCGGATAAAATGTTCCGACTCTTCCTTCAGAAGAAAAAAATGGTAAGAAAAAAAAAGGAATGATATGGTACCTGTATATATGTGAATAACCCCAAGACAGAGATTATAACCAAGATGAAAGAACTTGTATCATACCCAATCTTGCATAAGGTAGTATTAAATGAAATAAGCTGAACTAACATACCAAGTTTATGAATCGTAAAGCTCTGTATTGACAGTTAATAAATTCTCCCCCATTTTCTATAATCTAATGAAGACAGAAAATAACTGTTCAGAGATTATATCTTGATCTCCTCATTGTAAAATAGTCTTGATTCTTATGACAAAACATGTGTTGTTTTTATAACATGCATAACATTTCTGTTTGCTGCTTTGTATTTTCAAAGTAAAATTTAAGGCCAAGTAATGGAGAAGGATTTTCAGTAGCACAGTGCCAGGGTAACCCTTGTCACTTTTCCAAGAAGGGAACCAATAAAACCCACTTTATCATATTGCTTTGTTTTTGACAAATGTATTACAGTAGTATTGTGTGAAGACTTCTCATGCTTTTCTCAAGACACACAAGCTTTTCCCTTACATATTATTGTTCTTGATAGCAACAGTTAAATATAATGGACCCTTACAATTAAATATTTATTTTGTAAATATTAAAGCAAGATCAGGTTTCTTGCAATTTCAATCAGTGTAGAGTCTTCATTGCAATTTTCGGCCCTCTTGCATCCAGCATTGTAAAGATAAGAACAATTCAATAAATCAGATAATTTAAGTTGCCTTATGATCTGTACTGTGTCGATGTAACTTAAAGTCCAAATAAACAAAGTAAAGCTATTTCGTTAAAGACCGCCTGGTTAGCTCAAGTGATAGAAGGTGCTGGAGGCCATGGGTTTGATCCCTGGCTGGGTCAAATCAAATACTTAAAAATTGGTAATAATGGCTTTGGGAAGTCCATTAGTCCTAGTTGGCAGAAAGTGACATATATGATTTAAAAAAACTAACAAATATGAATTAAAAATTCACTGTGATAAAGTTTAAGACTGACTTCTGTTGGTATGTGAGACACATTGTGTTGCAGTGGTGTTTGTAACATGTGAGTCTTTATTCATATATATTGTATATTTCTTTTCTTCTTTCTTTTGCAGTTTATGCTAAAAGAAATTCCAAGTTTAAACCTTTATTAATTCACAAGTACATCAAAATGATTGTTTTTGTTTCTCGGAATTGTGATCAAGTGTCAGTCTGAGAGAAAAATTTGTGAAAACAAAATAACCTAATTGCTCATTTGCTTGCGTTTATTGTAATTCATGTGAGTAATTGATAATAATTTAGATTTGTTTGATTATCAAATTTATAAAGAGCTATTTTGGTAACTTCCAGATCAGACGACAAAAGGAAAGTGCAAATGTAGATGATGCGATTGAAAACTATGATTATGAAAATGCCAACGATGTGGAAAACTTTTGTCCAAATGATGAGGTAAGACTAACCAGTATCGCCATTTCCTTCATCATAATCACAGGTGACAATCAATGGCTATTACAGAAAAAAATCTATCTTGTACTATAATAAGTGAAATCTATATACACTTTATTATAAATGGTTATTTTTCAATTTTTTGTGCTAGAAACATTGTAGAAGCAGTTTTAGTATACATGTATTGTTTACCATATAAACTTGCTCATAAGTCAATTTTTTTCATCCTGAAGATATACCACTAACACATCCTTGACTTATGTGAAAGTGTGCTTAAATAATGGGAATACATACTTAACAATGTAAAAATTTCAGATAAATATAGGAACAAACCAGCATGGCTTATGGTTAGGGTAGACTCGGGCGTGTATATGCAGTAGTTATTATTAAAGTACCTTTTTGTGTATGGAGCAAATAATTATAAGTATTTATTGTGAACTTGTCATGTACCTTGTACCTTCTGGTATTTACCTAGTTTTGTAAAACATCATGCACTAACTGTTAAGTTATGTAGTAAATAAAAAAATCTCTATATTAGTTTCATATTGTATTGTATTTGGTTATGATTTAGTTTCGGTTTATTTAATAATTGAGTGCAAAGGGGTAGGGTGTGTCAACAAATCAATCTTGAAAGGTCACCACTTCAATTTCCACTTGAACCATCAGGTGTTGAGTCCTTGCATCAAAACACTTTATCTGTGTAATTTACTACTGGTTCTACCCAGATTAGGTTAAGAGTATCTTAAGTTTTGCAAATATCTCGTCTTTTTTTTGGTATAGATATATAAATAAACAAAACAACACAACCCATTACATTGAGAAAAAATGACTTTTTCATTCCTTAGCCATTATTCATCCACTTCTCTAACACCATACCAACCTTATATTGGCTAACAGGTGGACGATGACAATGAAAGTGGTGACATAGATTTTGGTGGTTTTGTTGGAGGTGGCACTGATTACAGTCAAGAGTCCTCATCATCACAAGACCCATTCTCCCAGTCTCAGGATATATTTACCCAACAGAACAATGACACCATGGATGGCACAATCTTGTCTGGTGATAAGTTGTTATCTCAGCCTTATAAGGTAAGTCTTGTTTTACAGCGAGATCTTCTTTCAGCTGTACTTGCTGGCCATGGAGATGGATCCTTCAGCTGTGTTTCCTTTCTTCAGCTGATTTCCATGTTTTGCATGTACACAGAAAATGGTGCAAAATTATCAAATTTGCCCCTAAATTATGTTATTCTTATCAAAGAGCCTCAAACATCCAAAGACATTTTCTTTCCTTATCAATTCCTTGGTATTCTTTTATTGGTATATTGGTATAAACACTTTATAAATTTTATAAAAAAAAAATTTTCATAGATAAAGTTTATAAATTTATATTTAACATGGAATAACAAAACATTTTTCTAATGCTGTAAAATTTAAAAAGAAATACCAAACGTGCTCTTGCAATCAAATAAACTTTGCATTATTCATCTGAAACTATTAAAATCATTGAATAAATTCGGGTTTTTTAATTGTAGTTTGCATTGAAAATCACCCTTATGAGCAAGAAAATAATTGTCTTTTAACTGTTCCCTGCTTTGGTAGGTTATGTTGTGTTCAAATATTACAAAAGAAATATTGTTTGTATGTTTTTTCTGTGCAGGTCAGTAAAGTGGATATTGACTATGCAAAAGTAGCCAAGAAAGTTGATGTGAAGAGGTTGAAGTCTTCCA
>JAULCC010364325.1:0-11585 GCA_032358795.1 Nuttallia obscurata | reverse complement strand
TATATATAGAGGGTTAAGACTGCGATTGGCTATTTCATTTTATGAGACATGTCACGTGCAATTAGTCATACAATGTACATGTTAAAAATGAATTGCCTGTTTCGTCATCGTTCAACTGCACACTGCATTGAAATATTCTTTGTGTTTTTCTCAAAGTTTGTGATTAAAAAACCTTGAAATAACATTATAATTTTTGTAAGAAATTTCACATATAAAAAGTGCAATCTGTTCATACTTATGAAGTAAAGTATGTGTTTGGCTGTTATATTTATTATATATGTCGAAGTTGAAAATATCACGTGCAGTTGGTCACACTATGTACATGTAAGAATGTAAGGCCTGTTTCGTTAATGTACTGAACAGCGTTCATATTCATATTTACTAAAAAGTATTGTGAAAGGATACATTATGTGTAAAATTCTGAAATATATCTTCTGACTGCTAAATAGGCGTTTTAACCATGTTAATTTAAGTGAATTTACAAATATGTCTCAATCAAGCCTTTTCAACCCTAAATGTGAATATTCTTGAAATTGTTTTTATGTCTTTAAATTTGTCCTTTTAATTATACCCCGAAAAATAAAATTGGGGAGAGGGTATATCGGAGTTACCCTGTCGTTCTGTCTGTCTACAAATTTTTTCCGCAGCATATCTCCAATACTACAGCAGCTAAGTTGATAAAACTTTGTTTGAAGATAGATCTAGATGAGATGAAGTGCAGTGCACAAAAACCATAACTCTGCTTCCTCTTTAAAAGGAGTTATTCCCCTTTGTTATTTTTGGTCTTTTGATTTTGTCCGGAGTATAAATCAAATACGAATGCTGCTAGTCTGATGAAAATCAAATTTAGATAGACCTAGATGAGAGAAAGTGCAGTGCATAAAAAACATAACTCTACATGTATTTTGAAAGGAATTATTACCCCTTTTAATTTTTCGTTGTTTGATATTTTCCGGAACATTACTCTAATTCTAATGTAGCTAGGTTGATGAAACTTCATATGTAGATAGACCTTGATGGGAGGAAGTGCAGTGCACAAGAACCATACGTTTGCTTGCTCTTTGAAAGGAGTGATTCCCCTTTGTTATTTTTGGTCTTTTGGTTTTGTCCGGAGCATAACTCTAATACTAATGCTGCTAGGGTTTTTCTTTTGTAACATTATCATTCTGTAACAATATATTCAGTTTATTTGTCATGTGTATAGGGGGTATGAATCACCATCAGTGATAATTTTAGTTTAATCCTATCATTGTGTTTTGTTCTACGGAGAAATTTATTCCTAGCATAGTGAATTCAGTTAACCATGATAAAGTCCATTGCACACAGTTTAGTTTGACTATTTTTAATGGATCCGATCCATACTACTTTCGTGTTTCAGTATTCTTTCTAAGGCCACGAATTTCAGCATAGAATGTAAACACTTTGAGTGTGTTATACAGAGATTTTTCTGTTCCATCTAAAATTAATGAAGAATAATCAGCATATTAAGAAACTAAAAACTCAACATCACCTACTTTAGTATATGAGCTTTAGATGGTGATGCAAGTTTATATGAAAATTGAGTAAATATTTTGGTCTTAAGTTTTTTTTAAAAAGTGATTTAACTTTAATTCCTTTTGGCAGACATGTAATAACCCCACTTCTTTTTTGCACAGGATGATTCCCCCTTTACAAAGCCCCCATTTACTGAACGTACATGAAAGTGACCTAAATCTTAAAAAAAACCTTGAATAACTCTACAGTAAAGCCATCATTACCAGGGCTTTTATCATTAGATATTATTTTCAGACAGAATAACATTTCTTCATATGTAATTTGTCTTTCTAAAGACAGTTTTAAATCTTCTGATAACTTTGGAATGTCAAAGTCTGTCAGTATCTCATTTAAGTTTTCAGGATGTATTTCATTTTTTGAATACAGTTTCTTACAAAATTCCATTGCTTCTTCAGTTATTATACCCCCCACCCACTAACACACACGCAACAAAGTCTTTTTGGGGTATACTGGGATCGGGTTGTTCGTCCGTCCATCCGTCCGTCCGTAGACACAATTTTGTCCGGAATTCATCTTTGTCGTTTTTCAAAGAATCTTTTTTAAACTTTCCGGTTAATAATTATGTAAACTTTCGCCTCTGTGGAATTGGTGAAAATCACATGGTCCTAACTGGAGTTATGGCCCCTTAAAGAGTTAAAATAGGCAAAGTTAGCTTTGTCTGGAATTCATCTTTGGCTTTGTTAAGTGAATATATTTTAAACTTTCAGATGTAAATGGCCATGATGTATACCTTTCCTCTGTGACTTTAGTGAGAGTTCGAATCCCGGTCTGGGCACTTCGGATTTTTCAAGTGAGGAGGCCTTCCAGCTGGCTTGCGGTGGGTCGGTGGATCTACCTGGGTGCACTCTGTGTCTGAAATAGTGCATAGGGGTCCCTGGTTTTTTCCTCCACCTGTAATGAGCTGGACGTCGCGATATGACTGAAATACTGTTAAAACGACGTTAAATATAGAATAAAACAAAACAAAATTTAGTGAGAGTCGCATCATTCTGACTTGCGTTATGCCCCCTTGATGAGTTTGTTATAGGCCAAAGTAGCTTTTTTCCGGCCTACATCTTTGTAGATACTATTGGCAATGGTATGAATCATTCCCTCTGTGATTTTGAAGGGGTCACATGATTTTGTCTGGAGTTATGGCCCCTTCATATAGGCAAATTTCGTCCGGAATTCGTTTTTTGTCGTTTTTCAAGGAATCTTTTTTAAACTTTCAGATAATACAGACCATGATGTATACTTTCACCTCTGTAGATTTGATGGGAGTCACATGATCCTGACTGGAGTTATCGCCCTTTAATGAGTTTAAATAGGCAAACTTTGTCCGGAATTCATCTTTGTCTTTCTTCCGTGAATCTTTTTAAACTTTCAGATATAAATGGCCATGATGAATACCTTTGCCTCTGTGATTTTGGTGAGAGTCGCATCATCCTGACTTGAGTTATGCCCCCTTGATGTGTTTGCTATAGGCAATATTAGCTTTGCCTTTGTCTTTTTTCAATGTATCTTTATCAAACTTTCAGATATTATTGACCATGGTGTGATTCGTTCCCTCTGTGATTTTGATTGGGGTCACATGATTTTGTCTGGAGTTATGGCCATTTGATATAGGCAAAATTGACATGATTCAAAAATATTCGGGGCTTTGACTGGCCTACTCCTTTGTTTTGTTTTTTCAATATGTTTTTTTAACTTTCATATATCAATGACTATGATGTGAACCTTTGTTTATGTAATTTTGTGCACCTGAATTATTTCCTTAGTATTTATGAATAGGGGGTTGGGTGGGGTATACTGACATTGGGTTCAGGAAGGGGCTGCAGGGTGTGTGTGGGAGGTATTCGTTAGCCTAGGCTTACAGTTCTAGCTTTAACTTGAGAATTAATAGTTTTGTCATGGTTATTTTGTAGTTTTAATATAAATTTTGACATGTAGTTTCTATTTTCAAGATTACAAAATATTTTTTTTCATCCTCTTGTACCCATTTGCTCTAGATCTTATTCTCATTCCTTCTAACTTTTTGTTCTCTAAGTGCAATCTCTGTTTCTTGCAGAATAGTGTGATCTATAGCCAATGGTTTCTCTAAGTCCTCAATTTCTCTTTACAGTCTCAATTCATTTCTGTCCTTTTTTTCTAGGTGAAATGAATATGAAATTGTTGTGCATCTGATTTCAGTTAACAAAACTTAAAAAAAGTTGATATTTTCATCTTTTCCCTCCAAGAAATTTAATACCTTTAAAATCACCCCACCCCACGCACACACACCCATGTAACATTTTATGCAATTGGGGAAAAACAAACAATAAACATTCCACAAACAGAAAGGTTTCACAAACATAAATATGTCCAGGCGAAATTGTATTCACTCGTATTTAAACATCAACTAAGCTGTTTGATGTGCCCAACTTGTAGATAGTATGTTGCCTGTGACTAAATGTACAGAAGTTAAACATATTTTCAACTCTTTTTTCTATCGCACAATAGCTATATACGGGAGAATTTAGCTAACTTGAAATTCATTATACATTCGCAATTTAAATATGGGATACCAAAGCTCAACTAGAGACACATAGGTTGATTTTAAAATTTAAATTCAATAAAATTCAATAAGGTTCAATACTAATGACTTAAGTTCTCGAACCAAGTGTAAATAAAGACATAAAAACAACAACAACGACAACTTTCTTTGCAACACATTTACCTTAGCTTTGTTTGTTTGTTTGTTTTGGAATTTAAAATCGCTTTAACAGTATTTCAGTCACATCGCGACGTCCATCTCGTTACAGGTGGAGGAAGACCCCGGGGGACCTCTGTACACTATTTCAGGTACCGAGTGCACCCGGGTAGAACCACCGACCTACCGCAAGCCAGCTGGAAGGCTTCCCCACTTGAAAAATCCGAAGTGCCCAGATCGGGATTCGAACCCACAGCGGTGAGGGGCTTACCTGAGCTATGGCATAATAAAAAAACTACGATACATCCAGACATTTAAGTCTGGGTAAGATAGTCATCTCATTTCTCCTTTTGATTACATAACCGTTTTCACGGTATAAGTGTGGTGATTTCGCCTATTATAAGTGCAACCTGTAATTTTCGCGGATGACAAGAGTATTACACGTACCATGAAAATTCCTATGTAGTACTTAATTAACACATTCCTTTTTTTTTATCAATGAATAACATAGAACTGGTTTTGCTTCTGCAATGTGCATGCCTGGGGTAAGCATTCTAAAATGCAATGTTTACCCGCCAGATGTAAACATTTCACAAGGGAGATAAATGATATATGAACTTATTTCACCTGGTACATGTGAACTAGAACTACATTTTGAAGTCCAAAAGTATGTTGCACTATGCAGTAACTCATCGTAGCAATTTTGAGATATAATGGAGGTACTTCACTGCTATATAACTCTAGGTATATGTTCCTTTTTTATTGTTTAAGACAATCATAGTTAACTAGAGAGACAACCGAAGTAGTTGTACCTTGGCTATATAAATAATCATAAAACTTGATAATATGTTAATCATAACACTTGATATTAAATATGTTAACAATTCATAAATGCACGTTTCTTTTGTAACAGTGCGTGTACACAGAATTGGCATTATGTACTAGATTCACACTGAATACAGGTAAACATACAATAAAAAAATGTATATCAATATCAGTTTAAAGTAGATCTATAAATACCACTTGACAGTTATGACATTGCTCTGAAGTTGTCTAGCTCTTGCAGTGAATTCCGTAAGCGCTATACTTTCTCTTTATTTTCCTTCAATTCTGTTTTATTTTATATCTTCAAACCAGTTTAAATCAAGTAAATCCATGTGTGATTAATTTAAGATTTTTTTTTTAAGGTTATTTTTATTTTGTACAAAATATCGTTATATGATTTTATAACTAAACATACACTCCATTTTTATTATATTGATATACTATCACAACTGATACTGCATTAATTGACGTTTCCAAGCACGAGGGTAGGGTCGCAACTAATGCTGGAAGAAGTTCTGGCCCAACCGTTTAACATATATTTCTTCAGTTGGTCTACGATGTACTCCATATTTGAATTGTAAGTCATGTTGTTAGGAATAATAACTTCTGTATACAATGCATAAGTATATAGCAATATAAATATGTTTAAACTAAAAACTAAGTGACTAAGATAGTGACGTCACAATCATGACGGGCTGTTGAACGAACCAGAAGGTTGTGGCATGGAAATGTTGCATTTTAATATGCATGAGCGATATTTATCGATGTAATTGTTAAAAAAGTTGTATAACTATAGTTATTATTATAATATTATCATAGCTGGAACATCGTCAAAATTGAATTTAATTGAATCTGGTTCCAAAATGCTCGCCTACGAATATGTAATAGTCCGCAATGTTGAAAGGCTGAAACACCACTAGGGTTGTGTTTCATGCGTTATCCCAGAATACCCGAGTTCTTCATTATGCGCATGCGAACACCCACTCACCCCACACTAGTGTTATCTAATCAAACGCACCTGAGTCAACACATGTATAAAAACTTTAATCTTTTCAGTGTCCTATAAAGCATGGACTAGATTCGTGATAGGCTTGTTAGATAGACTTGTTGTTTTGGCTGGGCTGAACTCGTACATGCACTCTGACCAGGCTTCAGCTTAGTGCAAACTGAAACTCAATGGCAATTATTATTCCAAAGGGAAATATGTGAGTCCTGATAAACATCAGCCAGCTGAACTCTCAGGTGTTCTTGACTATAGTTTTACTCAAAGGTATCTACTTTCAAGTGCTTTGCGTAATGTTGGGACTGCCATTCCTTTGAATACTATGTAAATGTTTCAGGTTATATAGCCCTGATCGTATGGTATTACTTCACATTAAACTACCGGTTTCGAAAGGATACAGAACACAGTGACTACAGGAATATAAGCTTTCGTTTAATCTTCGATATACGTAAGTTATACATTATTACAAATTTACTCCAGTTGATTACTCACAATTGTTTCTCGTTATGTGGTGAATATATAATGGTGTTATGTTAAATTAAACATAGGATGATATCTATTATTTTCTTATAATTACAGTATTATTGCTTAAAAATCATACGTTCACATGTCACAGATTTCGGACTGGTAATATCTTCTCTGAGTAGATACAAAAGATGTCTCACCTAGAAGAAAAATGATGCATTTAATGAAATCATATCTATTTTATATGTATATTAGCAGCTGTTGCAAACGAATCTACAAAGGATTACAGTCTCGCTAGTTTGTGTGCAAAACACTGTACTTTCCAGAGTGTACAGCATGTAATTTATGTTAATATCTTGCTGTAAACCCTGGCCATTCAAAAGGTTTTGTGAGTTAAGTTGTGAATAAAAAGTCCAGTAAATCATCACATATGTTACAAATTAACACCCCGTTCAGCAAAACAAAGTCAAAATAACAAAAACGAAAATCATATTCCCACTTCCAAGTTAACAAAAACAAATAACTAAAATAAAACCAACAAAGAACAACAAAAATACAAATACAATTTGGTATATCTGTTTAAAGTATTCTCAACCAACTTTTATCTTAACTGAAACATATATGGAAGTCATTTATTCGCAGTTGAGACGGCACCTCAGTATATCATATGTTTTGAATGGATGGATAGTTTCTGGCGATGCAACGATATGCATAACAAAAAATGTTTCAATTAAAAAACGTGAAAATGCATTGCCATACAACGACATTTGATGCGTGTTAAATTATAAACATGAAAACTGCTTTCACCAGTACTGTAAAAAGTATAAACATAGTCTATGGCATGCACGTTTCATTGTAAATATTTCCCCAAGCAATGAACAGCTTCCTCTCAGAACCCATGTATCTGAAACCAGAAACACTGCATGAACTATATCAGATAAAACTCTATTATAACAAGCCATCAAACTATACTTCTGAACAACATCAGTGAAAACATCAAGGACAGTTTGTGACCGGATTTTGTTGCTGTCTGTTTAACTGAAATTGCTTGCTATCTATTTATCTGGAGTCCTTGAATCAATCAGTATGATATGGACATTTGCTTCAAAATAGTTCAGATATCCCTAAAATGTTTCAAATGTACACGATGTACATGTAAATTTGTACGATGAATTCGAGGATGAACTTCTTTGACCTTTTTTAATCATTATGATAATGCAACAGCAATAACAGTTCAAACAACGGTAAACCAACGGTTAGAATTGAGCCCTTGTAGAAGTAATATTACTTGGCTCCTGGACAGCAGTAAGAGAAAAAGTACCTATGTGATTCACATGTTAAACTATGATTTTACATAAACGTATTCAAATGCACGAAACAGTTGGGCAGCTAGCCGCGTTTATATACCTCTAAAGGGACGTAAGACACAACAAAAAGTACATGGGTGGCACAGTTGATCAGCTGGTCGCGTTTATATACACCTTAAAGGGATGTAAAACACAACAAACACAACTTGAATGTCAAAGTCTGTAAGCTAGCCACGTTGACATACTCTTTACAGGGAAACGGCATTATGACTAAAGCATATTCAGCTCAATATTTGGATCTAAATAGTCCTAAACATTATAAAGTTCTATTGAAATTTTTTCTTTCAAGTATTAATGCTGGAGGTAAAACAAATTTTTATGAAGAATGGTACGAAAAAGGTATTGCGTTAATTGAACAGATATATAATTACATATTTTTTTTGGATAGTTTAACCCAGATGCAGTATTTGTATCAAATTCTCATTTTCTTAATGCAATATTGTCTAGTATACCATCTGACTGGAAAAAGATAATTAAAGACGAAGATATCTTAAAAGACAGAACCGATAGTTTTTTAGACATATTCCAACACTCAAAACAATCTAACAACCTGCAAATTGAAACTTCATCAAGGTCAAAAATAATACCAGAATTAAAATGGGAAAACTTTTTGACAAATATAGAGTGGTAAAAGGTTTATTTTGTATCAATTCAATCAACAATTGATATGAAATAAAGAGCAATTCAATATAAATACATTATGAGAATAATACCTGCAAATAGATTACTCTTTAAACTTAAAATGGTTAACTCAACCTTGTGTTATTTTTGTAATATGAATGTTGAATGTTTAAACCACTTATTTTGGGAATGCAGTCATGTGCAACATTTTCGGAACGAACTTAATGAATATATTTAACACAAAAGTTTCCAATTTTTGCTTAAGTTTAAGAATTGTAAGTTTATGAATAACAGAACTAGTAAATAAAGCAAATGTACAAAGTTTTATTGTTCTGAATGCCAAATATTTCATTTTTAAAAATAAGTGTGCAAGTACAATTCCAGAGTTCAATCACTTCAAAAGTTATCGAAGAATCAAATTGAAATTGAAAAAGAAATAGCTTTTAAGAATGACAAACTAGACAAGCAAGAGTTAAATTGCAAAACTTCCAATAGAACAGTCCTTATTGTTACGTTTTATATATTTCATAATGATATTAAATTAACTATGAACATATTATTTAATTAAGCATATTAATGCAGGGAAAGCAAAGTATTCTTCCCTTTTATAAATCTGTCATCTTATTCTCATACCTGTCACTATCCTTTCGCCATTACTACCCTACTTACTTCTTAAAATACTCTTTTTTATACTTTAGAATGTCATCTTATATTAAGATATGACGTTTAAGAAATAACATATGATAATCTCACATCACTAATATTATATTAACTTTGATTGTGTAAACTAAAAGATGAATTAAAATTTAAAAAACAAAAAATATTTATGGAGGAAATTTTAGTATATGATAGAATGGCAAAATGTACGAATACTAACACACTTTCTTCATGTGTATACATGGGTGATGAGCAAACACTTCAAGTTATAAGACCATCGACTTATATTTCGCTTCCCACAAGAACTTGACATTGAAATCAGTAAGGCATCTTTGTAGGATAAAAAGTTTGTATACTCGGCTTCAGCAAGCTTAATTCAGGTTGGAAATATCAATCCTTGGGGTAGCATTGATTCAAACGAGTTGGTTAACAAATCAACAAGCACTTATTTGTTGATCGTTACAAAATACAGTTAATAAGACCTAGTACTAAGAAATGCTAAAAATGTTTGCGAAGTTTTGCCCCCCCCCCGTGCGTGGCGCAACGATGTCAATACCTGCATTACCAACAGGCACACGCTCTTACTGGGTTGAATCCAATGCAAATGAATGGATAGATGATACGTTGCGTGTTCGCGTCCAGAAAACACTGAAAAGTGTTTCACAAGCTTAAAATGTGGTTATAAAAACTTATTGCCGTTTGTTTGATGAAAACTATGTAAACGTTTTCAGTTGTGTCTTCTGTATGTAATAAATCAACAAACCAGTCATAAGCATACAACCAGTTAAAATCTCATGATCAGATAAACATTATTTTTTTAGATATATTATAACCAGTAACCGAAACTTGCTTATGATATATTGTATTATATCTGGTTGGGTTTTTTATTTCAGGAGATAGCTATGGGTACTGGTGTGCAAGTAATTGCCGTTGCATTTATAGGACTTATCATTGCAGTCGTTTTCAATCAAAGGCATTCCTCCCAGCGTGTGATTTTAGTTGACACTGTCGCTGACGAGTACGACTACGTTATCGTCGGCGGAGGCTCGGCTGGTTCCGTGGTTGCGGCAAGATTATCGGAAGACGAGGATTCCAAGGTTCTTCTCCTTGAGGCAGGTGGTTTCTATGACGAAAGCTCTCTATTCCATGTTCCCTTATTTTATTTTTTGAGTATGCACACAGATTATGACTGGAGTTATTACACTAAACCACAAACACATTCTCAATTGGGAATGGAAAGTCAAAGGTCATACTGGCCACGTGGGCGAGTATTAGGTGGATCCAGTGTTTTGAATGGCGTCCAGTACACGAGGGGCAGTCCTTTTGAATACAATGCGTGGGCAGCAAATGGATGTGATGGATGGAGCTACGCAGACGTTTTGCCCTACTTTTTAAAATCGGAGGACATTCTGATTGACGAATTAAAATCATCAAAATATCACAGTTCCGGAGGACCCCTGGCAGTATCTGCCGGGAGTGTTACCCCACTAGCTAACCTTTATCTGAAAGCTGGCGAAGAAATGGGGTATGACATTACGGACTATAATGGTGTTGACCAAGTAGGCTTCAGCGAAGTACAATTTACCGTCAGGAAAGGTGTACGATCTAGTACTGGCCTTGAATTCCTTGGACGTTCCACAAAGAGGGAAAACCTAGACATTTCAATTCGAAGCTTTGTGACCAAAATAGATATTCAGGATAAAACAGCGACAGGCGTTTATTTCATTAAGGATGGGAAGAAATATTACGTGAAAGCTCGAAAAGAAGTCATAGTTTCTGGAGGAACCGTCAACTCTCCTCAGTTACTTATGCTTTCTGGAATTGGTCCAAAAGACCACCTTACTGCATTGGGGATACCCGTGGTCGCCGATTTACCTGTGGGGCAAAATTTGCAAGATCACCAGTGTGTCATGTTGAATAGCAAGATCAATGAAAGCATAAGTCTAACAGCAGACGTTATATCAAGCTGGTGGGCAGATATTCAGTACAATGTATTCGGAACAGGACCTAAATCAATTTCCGGTATAGATGGTTCCGCATTTTTTCATTTAAACACACACGACAAAGGCAAAACCAGTCCCGATATTCAATTCATAATATTTAGTTTAGCTCTTAGTAATGACATTTACAGCTTTAGAGAAGATGTAAAAAAAGAGATATTAACAGAAAACCCAAATATTCATGGATTTACAACGTGCATGTCGGTAACTCATCCCAAGAGCAAAGGTTCCATAACATTGCGTAGTCTTGACCCCTTTGACTATCCTTTAATAGACCCGAAATACTTAACAGAGAAACAAGACATTGAAGACTTTATTGCCGGTATTCGTATTTGGGAAAAATTCATGGAAACAAAGACTATTCAAAGTTTAGGAGCCGATATCAATCAACTGAAAATGTCGTTTTGTTCACAGCACGAATTTCG
>JAULCC010364214.1:0-10986 GCA_032358795.1 Nuttallia obscurata | reverse complement strand
AGGTTTGTACTGGATTTAAAAGTCAAACTCATGCAAAATAAGTGCTAGCTAAATTAATGCACCTTTCAGACTCTTCTGAAATAAGCGTTTTAGTGGTGCTTGGCGCTCACATTCTGCAGTAAAATGATGACCACGAAAACCGAACAACTTTAAAACACTCTTTATCTTTATCTGACTGATGTATTTTTTTACTACCTTTTTACATTATTTTTTATACAGCAAAATTTTTCATATTGGACATTTGCTCAAAGGTGCTGTACATATTTTGCTATAATCCACTGACAATACAAATGGCATGTCATTGCAGGGAAATGCAAATGCATCAGAATATAGGCCTGCTTCGGTGTTCAAAGAGTTGCTGATGCTCCGAAGTCCAGCAAATTTTAGAATCTTTCTTCAACAGTTTGTACAAACAGTTTGTTAAAATGCTGTAATTTTGAATGCATTTCCTTAACCATTTCAAAATGCCCAGGTAGCGTTTGAGAAAGTTTACATTGTGTGGGACTGGGTAGTTTGACAGAACCTGCAGTCTATCTATCTTTGGAGATTCCATGACCGAGAAAAACACACTTTGTTTGGGCAAATTTGCATTTACTAGGTATCAAAGCTATTTTTGCCCTTTTTAACTAATTATGGGGCCATAACTCAAGTCAGGATCATGTGACACCCACCAAATATACAGAGGCAAAATTTACATCATGTTCATGGTCATTTATATCTGAAAGTTAAAAAAAGATTCGCTGAAAAAAAATGATAAAGATGTATCCCGGACAAATTGTGTTTACGGACGGACGGACGGGCGGACAACTTGATTCCAGTATACTACTCCCAATAACTTTGTTGTGGGGGATATTAATTATGCCTTGCTTCGGTTATTCGTCTAACCGATGCTTTAACACGTCCTGTTTATCAGCTAGGTATCAGGCGATATGGCCTTTGATGTTTTGACTGGGACTTTGGTTTTAAATTAATTTGGTGTTCTACCAAAGTGACCGATTTTCATTGGTTACAAATAGTTCGTTGTTTTTAAACAAAAATTACTCAAGTTCCGTTTTCTGACATATGGACAAACTATCTAACTGAAAATTGTTCTGTCTTTGCAGATTGAAAAAAATAATTATTGGAATAATGGGTTAGTAGCGCACTAGATTATGAACAAGCATAGTCATTCGAGTCCGCATATTCGTAAGTGTTCTTTGTATTAAAAACAACCTGGAGGTAAAAATTGCCTGGTTTGGGGTTCGACTGCACAACCGCCGGGTCACTAGCATGGCGCTCTAACCGACTGATCAAACCGGGCAACTGGTGCATAATCACACGCACTATACTCCTCACCACATCAATTCTTTAGGCCAACCTTGACACTCATGCCATTTACTCTTGGAATCAGGTTCGAACCCACAACCGCTGAAACAATAGCACGGTGCTCTAACCAATTGGTTCCACCCTCTTTGCCATTATTTTATTAACTCAACTGACGGTTATATGTAAGCTTAGGTAGCTTGGTTTGTCCGTATAACATCTTCCTAGTGTATCAAGAAAGAGTCCCACTCACTGCCACGCATACACTAAAATAATAAGAGTTCTACATCGAAACAAACCAGCTAAATTATACTATTAATAACGGGGCCTCCGTGACCGGATGGTTATGGTCATTGAATTTCAATCTGTAAGCGCCTCAACGCTGTGGGTTCGAATACCGGCCTTGGCACTTCCAATTTCAAACGAGGAATCCTTCCGGCTGGCTTGTAGTAGATCAATGGTTCAGCCGGCAGCGCTCTGTATCTGGAAAAAAATGTTCAGATGTCCCCCGTGGTCTTCCTCTATCTGTAATGTGCTTGACTTCGCGATTTCATAAAATACTGTTTAAGCGACGTTAAATTCCACATCTGGCATATTTTTCCTCCTATATTTGTTAAAGTAGCACCAGGAAATAGTGTAAGAGTGCCTTGAATGAACTAAAATGTTTATGTAGAAGGAGTGTAATGTGTGTGGTTCAGCACCAGTCGCCCAGAATGATAAATCGGCTAGAACGCCCTACTAAGTTTTTCTATAATACAAAGAACACTTATTGATGCACGCACTCGAATACTATGACCCTTGCTCGTAATCTAATCCTGCTCCAGACTTATACCCAAATATTAACTCTTTTCAATCTGCACAGTCAAAACGGATTCGAAACACTGTGCAGTCGGTCAATGTTCCATACATTCCGACTGTGCGGGACAAGTAATCGAGCACAAACATCGTGACTCAACAGAGCTAGCAAATGAATTCTAACCGAAAGTTCCTAAGCGGAATCACACATGCGTAATGAAACAACCACAATGAAACAAGCGCAAAAAGCATTTATCACAAAGCACATATTGTACTTGTAAGTTTGCTATATTTAGAATGCATTTTGCTGATATCAATTGAAATAGCAACAATTCAGTTTAGATAACAAAAACAACAGGAAGATGAAATATTTTAACTACGTATATAGCTTTACGCTTGCAACTACGAAGAATAACGATTTTCTAAAACTATCTTTAAATAAACGTGTTTAGAAATGACAAAATTACATGTTACAACAATTTTTTTTTTTTTTGTTTATTTGGAATTTACATAATGTCGCTTTAACAGTATTTCAGTCATATCGCGACATCAAGCTCATTACAGGTGGAGGAAAACCCCGGGGGACCTCTGTATACTATGTCAGAAACAGAGTGCACCCGGGTAGAACCACCGACCTACCGCAAGCCAGCTGGAAGGCTTCTTCACTTGAAAAAGTTACAACAAATAGGTTAGCATGAAGACACGGTTTTTCTGGCAGAAAATTAAAACAGTTTTCGCACAAAGAAATGTCCAACAACAGCGTCAGAATAATAAATATGCGGATTGTCCTTCCATAGGCCTGTTGATCATGCCGGACTGGAATGTTTTTTCGCCAGTGAACGTTTTAGATTTAATTCATTTTACAAACACTTTGTTGTATTTCTATTTATTTATTTATTTATTTTGGCCATAAGAATAACACACCACTCAATAAAAACATTCATATAAACAACTCGAACAAAACAAGTAAAACATCAGAAATTACATAGACATGTACATCAAAATCATCTATCTTTCTCTTGTTCGTATATATATTTAATACTTTATCTTTTTTTATTTCAAGATAAAATATTCGTGCTTTAGTATTTGAAAAAACGACCATTCTGACATAAATTCTGGACCTTTCTAAATGCACTGTTTTTCTCTTTGTAATTGAGTCTCTTGTTTGTTTTGAAAAGAGAAGATAAATCTGCAATATTCAGATTTACTTACACACACAATAAGGTCTGAGTTTTGGAGCTTTGTATGTTATACAACTTGAGATATTTCCGTACTCATTCAATCGACTTATATCATTTTCGTTCACTATATATTGTCTAGTGCTGATGTCAAATTTAACAGTTGCTTCAAATAGACCTGACCCAGGTCGGGTATCAAAAACTACTTGGTATAAAAGCTCTGAAACATCAAGATTGTCGCTCATATCTGCAACTCTTCCGTCTTTATCAACGTTTCCTTTAAATTTTAGAACATCGTTGTTGTTTTCGTACACCACAGCTTTTCGAATACTATCTACCTTCAAGCTGTGGCAAAAAACTGTATAATTTTTCAGCATATTATCTATCTGACGCACAACTGAGTTGACTGCAGAATTTGTAGCTTCGCTGGATACAGACATAGATTTCCATCGCATACACGCACACCAATGAGGTTCTATTCCAGCTATCATACATGTCCTACTCTGTGGGATTTCTTTAAACAGAGAGCTGCTTATCCGATTTGGGGCATTGTCAACGTTTACATTGGTTTCATTAAGAATTTCCAGTAAAGTCTCGTGTATATCAAATGGAGTCACTAGTCGTTTCGTATTAACAGCCATCGCACTAACTTTCTCTGGAAAACGTGATTTAAACGATGCTGGAAGAGAGAAACCAAAGAAAGGCATTCGTTCTTCGAGCTTTCCTTGTTCTGTGGCTCGCATTGAGCCGTGTCTTGCGCCATGATCACTCATTAAAATAAAAATAGTACTTTCAAGAAATCCTTCAGTTTTCAAATACTTCATAAACTCAATAGTTTCCTCATCACCTAGGCGTACAGGATTATTATTGTTATGAGAAAGTTCTGAATAAAATCCAAAGGTGAAAAAATTATTTCCTTTGTTTGTTTCTAAACCCTCCTTAAGCCATTCTAAAAATACTGTGTAACGCGGTCTAAAACCTAAGCAGTATCTGTTGAATTTATAATACGTAGGAAAAGCTTTCAAGTAAAATGGCCGCATATAATGCTGTACCGGTTTTTCCTTAAACCCAAGCATTCTCAGGTTAAATGTACTCATATGTGGTTCATCTTCTGCCCACTGCGTAATATATCCCTTGTCCGCAAACCGTTTCCAAATGAATGTCAGAGCTTCATCAACATATTTTGCACCTGGTTTTCCTCTTCTTATTTCTGATACTTCCGTTTCCTGGAGTCCAGTTAACATTGGTATAAGTGCTTGCGGTGTTCCATCACCAATAATATTGTACCCTTCGAGAACATATCCGTTCAATTCGTCTGTAAAATAAGCATAGGATTTTGGTAAGAACCTCTTGAACATGTTTCTAGAGAGGGAATCAAATCCGAGAATGATTATGTTAAACATATTTTTAGCGTTGGTTGGTATAACTCTGTCTGTTTTGGAAATGCAAGGATGAATATTTTCATACTTTGATCCATCATTTCCATAGCATAGAACTTGGAAGGCATCAGAAACAAGCTGGCTTCCATTCGGAAAAGCTGTAATTGGCGTCAAAGTTTCAAAGTTATCCTGTTTGTTTATAATTGGAGTGTATTCACAGGTTATCTTGCCGTGCTTTTTCTGAGCGGCGGGGGAAATAAAGAACTGTCCGTTCTGTGTATAAACCCAATCCTTTTCCTTACCACAGTCTATAGGATCTACTCCTTCAAAATACTTTTCTATGTCAGAATTCCAGAGAGGAAGGTTTTGAAGAGGACAACTCTGACCGCTGTCTAATAGAGTCTTCGAACTATGCATTCTACTAGAATTATGAAGCGAAAGAGATTTGTAATACGCAAGCTGCTGTAATGTTTTCTCGCGAAAGTGGGCCTGTGTTATTCTTCTTACGTTAAAAATGAAGCCAGCTACCAATAGACAAGCAAAATAAATGCAGAGCCTTGGCCTCTTTCTATGAGACAATAGTTTTGTAAAACGGAAATTCATGTCTGCAGTTTATGTAAAGCTGTGTATCTATAGCGCGTCTTGATAAGGTTAACTAATCATTTTTTTAAAATCCTTGTCTTTAATGTAGTATACCACACAGTTCACACACCTACTGTTGTCTTTTATCGGGACGCTCTATGATACAAAATTCCTTACTCATATACCATCACCAATGTTCAATCAAATACCAATATCTTTCCCTGTATACATTTCATTGTCTCATGAATATCTCTCACACGGCGTTCCTTAAAGCACACAAAGACCATTCAAATGGCATGTGTACAGTTGAATGAAATGATTATCATTTTTGACATTTTAAGAAAAATCGTCAAAAGTGTCGTTCTTTTCTTAGCTTAAACTGAGCGCATTTTTTCACTGATATTTCTTTTTTTCTCTAATGTTGTTATCGGCTTTTCTGAAAAATACAAAGTAAATAATCAAATTAAATTCAACATACGAAGAATTATTAGTGTAAACATAGCCACATAGCAGATATAAATGCATGACAATAATAGAACTTGAACAAAACATGTTTTTTTTTATGCCTTAATCTTTCTTTCATCAGATATCAACTTATTTCCAACTCGCTAATGTAAGAATATTCTATATGAATACTCATATTCGCGGAAAAATAGATTTCTTGGAATTTAAATTCGAGGGCAGCAGCTCTTAAGTAGTCTTGCACACATGGTGTCACGGCATTTTTGATTGTACTGTATGGTAGTGTCTTTAAGTAAATAATCAAATTTCAATCAACATACGAAGAATTATTAGTGTAAACATAGCCACATAGCAGATATAAAAGCATGAAAATAATAGAACTTGAACAAAACATGTTTTTTTTACATATGCCTTAATCTTTCTTTCATCAGATATCAACTTATTTCCAACTCACAAATGTAAGAATATTCTATATGAATACTCATATTCGCGGGAAAAATAGATTTCTAGGAATTTAAATTCGAGGGCAGCAGCTCTTAAATAGTCTTGCACACATGATGGCATGGCAGTTTTGATTGTACTGTTGAAAACCATAAAATCAGGATCAACTTTTGGGATCACTTTAAAAATCAGGATCAACCTTTCTATGAATCTTTTTGGTATAGCGACACTCATTTCTATGTGACTTTCTGAAACAATAGTTAAAACATTCCAAATATCAAATATAGCATGTTGAAGATATTTAAAAATATTTATTTGATCCTGATTTTGAAAAGTTTTTGAACCCGGGTCATAAGGATTCTACAGAAGAGTTCACTATATCCGCTTCCCTATCTCTGAAACGTCCATTAGCCCTAGTTGGCAGACAGTGACGTAAAAAACAACAGAACAAACACTATGGTTACAATATAAAGTGGGTGGAGTTCTACTGTCTGAATAAAATATCTAAAATTTCCATTCTTCAAATAACTTCATAGCTTGCACAAATATAAGTACCACATCGTTTCTATGTATCCGAGTAATTTCCGTTGTATTGCAATTCTCCAGAGTGTATCATTGAAGGAAGAAATATTTCACTTAGTTCCACCATTGCACTCAGCATCCATGCCAGTCGGGAAAAAACAACTCAATATTTAATTCACACAATACGCATTTATAAATCTCATCAACCCACACTGGGAGACACAAATGCATATTTACACGTCGGTGACTTGCCAACGCGAAAGTCTTTCTGCAGTATTATCTATGTAGTATATTTCAGCTGCGATCAACTAATAACACTGTCTGTAGGACAAACGTTTTACATGTAGATTCTACTTAGATCTGAACAATAATAAGCCGTTCCATGTGTAGGCTATATTAAGAAATGTATGTTACTGACATATTCACGAACGCTTGGCGCTGGTAACGTAATTATGTGAAATTTGAACTTTGAAGTTCCGAACTACAATTGTTAAAAATTCATGTACCAATATGCCCTACATAAATATAAAAAGATTTACATGGCTATCGAACATAATCAATATATGAGAGTCACAAACATGAGTGAAGATTTTACAAAATATTTTAAGAAAGAGTCCGTTCGGAATGTAAGTAGATACGTTCGGATGTAAGGACAAAGGCAACTCTTTATCCCGCCACTTTGTAGAGGCATAAAAACGTTTAAATCTTTTTGTATTGCCAATTGCTTTAAAAATCAGATCTTTGCCATTCAAATACTTTTCACGGTGAGATCTGACAACGAGCCATTGTAAATCGCCTTCAGTTGATTTTTCAATCAGCCAATCAAATCGTTACTTACACAATCATGAAAGTAAAAGTCAATCGTATAATTTACGAGTATTCCGACTGAGTAACAATGAAAGCTGACGCATGCCGTTTTAAAGACCAAACATTTTGATCGGTTTACCAATCCGGGGTCACTGAAAGTGACCTCCTATGCGTCGTTGTCAGATCTTACCATGAAAAGTATTGGAATAGCATGGATCTGATTGTAATGAGATTGTATTGCTTGGTGTTAAGAGAAACACAGTATGTCAAAAGTTGCTGAATAAAGAATTGACAGAAAAAAATGACCTGTTATTGATGTTCACAAGTCTGTACATATTTAATCAATCACAGTATCATTTTGCATTGCTGGTCTGGCCTCGAATTAAATTTCATGGACATACCTATTCCCTTTCGATCATTCAATAGAGATGTTATCCTAAACGTTAAACTGTATTTCCATTACAGCCAGACACACACACAAAACACAAAATAGATCTATATACACAGTTTCGACTGCATTGGATATGCGTTAACATTAATACTTCCATGTGCAAACCACAAGATTCTAAATTAATTAGATCTAACACTTGCACAGCCATTATATACACAAGAACAAACAACTTTGTACCTTCAATATGCTTTGATATTACAATCTCCAAACATTTTATAATACACACGGTAGACTAATTCATGTTGGTGTAATCTAGATGAAAATAAGACAAGGTTTCGCTGATAAAACTGCCAAGTTAGTAGACATCAGACGTATGCACTTTTTCCCTGGTTTAACCTTTTCGCTGCCATGTTGGAAAAGCCTGCTAAAATTTAAAAAATACAATAAAATGCCATGTCATTTCGGTGACCTGCATTTCATTCACATTTTGCAAAGATAATAATAGTTAATAGATCTACTTACATTTAGAGGCAGCTTTCGATCGCTATCGATCCTATGAGCGTGTTGTAGTCTGTCGCGTGCCGATTTAACCCTGTGAATTCACTCTTTCTTCGTTTATGATATGTAAGGATGAGGATCTTTTCCGGTCCTTTTTATTTCCTGAATCTAACGACATTGTTACCAAGTTGGGCTACTATTTGATTTAGATTTATCACTTGTTAAATCTAGTGCTGTGATTCTGGCTGATGCACCAGTTAGGAAGTGACGTGTGTTTATGTTATCTATATTTTAAAACTTTCAAACCATCCTAATACAGCTATATAGCGGTTACACTCCAAATTTATATTAAAACAAAAAAGCTCCTTAATTTTTTAGACGTATTGAAACCATAATAGAACAAAGGTTTTCACAGAACCGATTTATAAAATATGTGTCAATATTTTAAACTTCCAAGTCAGACATGACGTTTCTGGACACTGTGACGTTACGTCACTAAACTTGCACATGACTTCATCACACCAAATGTTGGGTACCATCTTTAATTTTTTCCGGCAATTTCCGGGTTGCTTTATTTCATTATAATAACACCGTTTTTCCAGCTGTTGTAAATTATTGTGATTGTCTCTTTAGTAGAATAGATCTTGATCTAAATGCGTTTGAAATTATCGGCGGAAAAGAAAGTAAAAAAATCTGAACCATAAGATATCTGTTCGCGCATTCGCAAGTTCGATTTGATTTAGGTTGTGGGTAGATCTACCGCAATAAAACCCTGAAGGAATGAACCCTAAATCGTAATACCATTAGAAATTTTAATGCTAAAAGAATGTCTGTCTGTAAAAAAGGAACAGAATGACCAAGTAACAAGACTTCGTAGCTGAAGGCGAATTAATTCCCTTTTTATTTGGCAAAAAGTCAAATCAATTCTCGATGTTCTGCGGTGTTTGCGATTGTCATCCCCTGTGTAATTTAACGGTATGAGGTGTACCCTGTTCAAAAATAAGTTCGCCAATAACAACATGGATGAATATAAAGTCACCAGAAACCAGAGGATGACTGAATTACGACGTAGCTCTAATTGACAATGCGAGAACAAAATATGACCATTTTTACAACTTTCGTTGACATCTGAATCCAACTCGCTGAACTTTATTGACATAAACAGTGCACCTGTCCAGTTTCTAGTGACATAAACTTTTTCTGCGAATGGATAGATGGTGTGGACAAAGACTAATCATTTACGTAAATAGTTTAAATGATGGAAAATACAGGCCAAAAAATGTGCCTTACCTGCAGATTGTGCCCTAATTCCGCCATTTTTACGCGAGGTTTTGCGGTCAAATACGCACGGTACGGCGATGCAACACGAGGCCTGTTGTTTTTCCTAACCAGGGTGCGGTTGGTACAGAGCAGCATGGCCACTGGTGTTTGATGTTTAATGTATATTTACCATGAACGCGATATCAATGCCGTAGTACATGTTGTTAACATGTTTGGAAGGGAAAAAAGACTGCTGATTGACTCTGCTGTTTAGGGTTTAATGACCTTAGGTCGTTCTCAGCATCATGTATGATGAAATATATTTTACTTTATGATGTACTAATGAGTATTATATATACTGTTTTAGAGAGTCAGGGGCTTGTTTCACTAAACTTCGTAACTTCTTAGGCGTAAGAAGCAGATGATCGAAATTCGTACGGATTTCGTTCGTGCGTTTCACAGAAACTAGTAAACACCTTCGTGCGAAGTAAACTTATTCTGACATCGTAGCTGAAAATAATTACAAAGGGTGATTTACATACATGTTTCTTTTGAATTGTATGTCTGAATTCAATTGCCATGTAACATACATTAAATATGATGAGATATATCCATATATTTGTCTTTAACACCTGCATGGGGTGTTTCTAATTATGTTGATTGGAAAAGGAGCAAAACATTATTTTGTATGTTTTGTTTTAGGAGACATTTTACATCAACCAATCTCATCTCGTTAATAGATTTCTTGATAAGGAGCAAAACATTATTTTGTATGTTTTGTTTTAGGAGACTTTTTACATCAACCAATCTTATCTCGTTAATAGATTTCTTGATAAGCATAAATGTTTAAACTACAAATGAGGACATGTAAATATAGTAAATAAATATTACGCCAAACACTGTTAACGTTTAAATGAAATAATAACAACATATTCGACATGTTTGTACTGTACATAGAATAGCATTGTGCTTTACCATCATAACTCACATTTGTAAATTGCAAACACACGCTCGTACAATACGACTATAATAACCGATGACTTTGACCTACCTTGAAACACAAAAACAAAACATTCATATGAACATGACAACACACACCTTCTTAGAAAAGACCGCCCGGTTAGCTCAAGTGGTAGAGCGTCCGCTTTCGGTGCGGGAGGCCGCGGGTTCGAACCCCGGCCGGGTCATACCAAAGACTTTAAAAAAATGGTAGAAATGGCTTCCCTCCTTGACGCTCAGGATTAAGGGTTAGCATTAGGACTGGTTTGTCGGTGTTAGGATAAAGTGACCGGCCACGTGTATCAGTGCTATACACTGGGCACGTTAAAGAACCATAGATCTCTACAAAAGAGTTCTGTATATCAGCACC
>JAULCC010363992.1:0-11588 GCA_032358795.1 Nuttallia obscurata | reverse complement strand
CAGCTGGAAGGCTTCCTCACTTGAAAATCCGAAGTGCCCAGACCGGGATTCGAACCCACAGCGGTGAGGGGCTGAGAAATTGCAAGTCGACGACTTTAACCACTCGGCCACGGGGCCCCCCTGCTAAATTTGAGGTTCTACTGGTTTGCCAAATCAGAAAAAAAATTCATTGATCAGGTCACTTTTTCAAAAAGCTCCTTGGGACTTTTTAGTCTTAGGATAGATGAAGAAAAAAAGTTCTTTCTAAGTTTTAAGTCAGTCTAATTGGTAGGTTTTGGCTACATGCTGTTTATCATAGCTTAACATTATAACGTATATAAATATATATCATATATAAAATTGCTGCATTCTTTTAGATTTTATGAAGATAAACAATATTGGAAAAAAAGGAATTTCCTTGGTTTTCAACTGAGGAGATTGATAAATTCTAGTCAATAGCAGTCACTATTCGCACAGGGACTAGGGCCTTGGGGGCCGTTTCATTAACATTCCTAGGACCAATAAGTTAAAAGCGCTCCTAGGAATTTTCGTAGGAATAATGTTGAAACGCTCTTAAGAGCGAAATACGTTCCTAGAATCGATATCGTTCCTAGAAATCTTAATGAAACGGCCCCCTGATAATGAGTGATATCCACAATAGAGCCATATCTACCACTGTACTGATAGTTTAGTGGTAAATATATTTTATTTCATTTTTATGTACAGGAAAATTGGTGTGATCAGATGTTCTTTCAGTATAAGTAAATGCATTCCCTTTAAAACATGTTAGCATTTCCCGTGGTTGAACTATCTACCACATTTACATGTTTATAAGTATAAATGTAGGTTAACCGAAATCCTGATTTAATAACTTTTTAACGGACATTTAAGTTTTGAATAATAAAATATTGATGAATTACGGATAATGTGATAAATTGACATACTAAATAGTGTGTTTATTTATCTACATGCTGTATGAATTATGAAGAAATTACAAGAGAACAATAAACATGATGAGGAAAAAAGTAGAGGGACTAATAAAAATAGAAACCAGAATCAAACTAGTCCTTTAGAGAACACATACAAATAATAAAAATGTCAATGAAAACCAGAGAGAGAGAGACATGAGAGAATGAGAGAGAGAGAGAGAGAGATTGAGCCTGTTATAAAACAGCTAACTAAATGACATCACAGTTCAAAACTTTAACCTTTATTTAAGTTTGTGATTTGCTTAGAAATAAATGTTTTCTAAATTTGACAAAACAGAGAAAGAGTTCAGGAGAAATTTGGAGCCAAAGTCAGGCCCAGCGCTTTTTGACGTCTATTTTGGCATCTACCTCCTTGCAAATATCAGACAGTTTATCTTCAGCAATAAAGAGTTAGCGTATTCAACTACTGACAGCAATGTTATTAAGTTGGTCACTTCGAAGACTAGATATTGCAATTGATTCTTGGCAGTGCACTGGCACACAGGAGCTTCACGTTTTACATATTTGAAAATACTGATAATAATTGTATCCGGATAAAGAGAAACCATATTAAAACCTCTTAGAAACATGTTTGAATTTTAAATAATTCTTTGAGCTGAACAAAAAATTCTAATATTTTCTTCTACAGGGAATTTTCATCACCGAAGAGAAGCAATTGTGCGTTTACAGGATGAAATTCTCTTGTTTCATGGAATAAATATAGCCGTAGTTGTATATGAAAATTGCACACATAGAAAACTTGCTAAGTATCTTCCTTTTGACTTTCGTTGCTACATGAATAGTTTGTTTGGTTTTTTGTTTTGAATTTAACGTCGCTTTAACAGTATTTCAGTCATATCGCGACGTCCAGCTCATTGCAGGTGGAAGAAGACCCCGGGGGACCTCAGTACACATTTTCAGACAAAGAGTGCACCCGGGTGGAACACCGACTTACCGCAAGCCAGCTGGAAGCCTTCCTCACTTGAAAAATCTGAAGTGCCCAGACCGGGATTCGAACCCACAGCGGTAGGGGTCTGAGAGATTGCAAGTCAACGACTTAAACTTCTCGGCCACGGATGCCCCTGCTACATGAATAGAATGGATTTTATGATTTTTATATATATCACATCTACCTTTGTTTCTAAGTCTAGGGAAGAAAGTATTGAGGAACAAATCTGCCATCTTTCAAACTTAGACCAACCTTGATAAAGACTTAAGTTGTTGATGTTATTTTATGAACTGATAGCACTATGAACTTCTGTTGATTTCTTAATAGATAGTTTGTTCTTTCGTTTACATGAGGCGGAAAATGCTCAGTTATATAAAAAGGGACCATTTTTTTTTATTTTATACAAAAATAGTGCCTTCGTAGGTTCCTTCTAGTTTTTGGGATCTTCCAGACTCACTCCAGATATTGTCTTGCGGTACAGACGTTAATCTAGTGTCATCTTCATTTGGAAGTTTTTCATGTGAATCTTATTCTTGCTCTGAACATCTAGCCCATACCAATGAAGCTAACGAACATATTCTAATAATGGGCGAACGTTTAGATGAGCATTTTCTTCGAGCGGTATTTATATACATTGGCAAAATTTATTGAATTCTGAAGCTAAATGGTACATTATCATAAGTATTAATTGAACTTAAAAAATAAAATGACATACTTAAGATAACAGTTAACTTATTTTAGAATGGGATAGGTTGATTTTGTCAGAAGCAGGATTTGCTGGTCTTGTGACACTAATAAGGCCTTCATAATAAAGCTTCAACTCATTGTATATCACACGTGTCTTTCAACAAAGGACACAATGACACATAGACTGCCATTTAGCACATTGTAAATATTAATTGACACTTGGTCCTTCAAAGCAGTTTGTATCTACTTCTCTACAATTCTTTCTGATATGATTTGCCACGTGTCACGTTTGGCAGGTATTTAACAAAGCCATCCTCTAAAGGCGTATGATATATTTCATCATATCGCGCTGTTAATTGGGACATATGTGTGACTACCACAACATTTAAAAGTAAGATCAGATACACAAGAAACACTGAAACCAGAAAAGACATTGCAGCTCTGACAGGCATATACATATATGTCACAATACCCATCTGGAGATCTACACTATTCAAGAACCACAACATGTGGCTCCGACATACATGCATCTCTCATATATGTATTACCTAGCGGGTGATCTACACTATACACTAGAAACCGGAACATGGACCTGAACTTGCAGCTCTCACATACATGTATCTTTCACAATACCTAGTGGGTGATCTACACGATACACTAATTACCGGAACACGGACCGGAACTTGTAGCTCTTACATACATGAATCGGGCCTCCGTGGCCGAGTGGTACTAGTCGTTGACTTGCACTCTCTCAGCCTCTCACCGTTGTGGGTTCGAATCCCGATCTTGGCACTTCGGATTTGGTTTAAACGTATTTATTCAGTTAAGTTACATAAAATACAATCAATAACACAATAAATTTTAGGATTAGGAAACAAGCTATGAATAACTTATATAAATCCCTCTTCTTTGGCATAAAATACGTCTACCGCTGTGGGTTCGAATCCCGGTCTGGGCACTTCGAATTTTTCAAGTGAGGAAGCCTTCCAATAGTGCTTGCGATAGGTCGATGGTTCTACCCGGGTGCATTCTGTTCGCTACCGGGGTCTTCCTCCACCTGTAATGAGCCGGACGTCAACAAACAAACAAACATACATGTATCTCTCACAATACCGATATCTTTATGAAACCGGACAATAAACGGAACACGCATGTCTCACAGACCTTGTGGTATTACGTGACACAACCTTTTGGTACCACTTGAAATAGCTCTTTGAAAGTATAATTTATGAACAAGTATGATTATTCGTGTACTTTGATATTGTTCCGATTTAATGTGCAATTGGTGAATGTCACACTCACGATACATATATGTATGTGCTCCTACGAATGAAGTGTAATAGGAGAAGTTACCAAGGTTACCGACGATGACTGAAAGTATGCGATAGTTCATATAGAAAACTTTTAGTTCTGCCGTAGAGACCGAAACCAGTCTGGTCAATGCGTTTCAAATCTTCTTGGAGTTGGCTTTTGACCTGTTCTGAGTTATTCTTGTCCTTCAGGCTTGAACCGAACCATTTTCCAAGGCACTTGATTGAGTTGTCGACAGTGGATTGAATGTCTTCGCCCTACACTTGGAGTTTGAATGTCTGTGTAATTTTTCCCTTCTTGATGACCATGCTCCTATACTTCTTAGCTTTGAATTTCATTCTAGTCCATGAAACTGTCTCATCGAGCGATGTCAACACCTATCTTGCCTGAATGTGGGTTGTGGTCGTTATTGTTAGGTCGTCCATAAACACCCTGTTGGATGGAAAATATACCCCTGAAGTTGTCTTTGGTCCACGGGTTTCTCTTCTTGCTGCGTCGATGATCAATGAATAGTACGACTGATATGGTGCAGTCAGTAATTATTCCTTTCTACAGCCTCTGCCACTATGTCACTGTGTCATCTGGTCTCCTACTAAAAACGCAAATGGATTAGATGATTGGGGACATAGAACTCTGACAATGCAACCTCTATCAGCTTGTCTGGGATGGAACCGTATGCATTGGCAAGGTCAAGCCAAACAACAGTCAAGTCTTTGTTGTTGACTCTTGCTTCTCGGATCAGCTGACTTATGCAATTTGTGTGTTCTACGCATCCAGAGACGCCTGGTACCCCGCCTTTCTGCACAATGTGTCAACATAATGGTTGACTGTGTTGTAAGTTGTCAGCATCGTTGCCAGGACAGCAAAGAATATATTTCCTTCGACGTTCAGTAAGGGAATTGTCCTGAACTGATTTACTGTCTTGGAGTCTTTCAATCTGGTACCTTCCCTTTCCTCCATACTACTTTAAGTAGATTTCATAATCTGAGTAACAGTCCTGGACATTTCTTATACACTATGTATGGAATCCCATTTGGTCCTGGGGCTGATCCAGATCTCGCTTTCATTACTACCTCTTTCATCTCCTTCAGAGTAGGTTCAGTCATAAGACATTGAATCGAAGGGGCAGCAACAGGTTCTATCCGTGAACAGTCACCTATGGGTTGGTCACGTAATGGGTCAGAATGTGTCTCCTTAAGGTACAGTTCTATGTTTTCCATATTACTCGGGAGCTGTCCTGATCTTTCTTTGTCGAGGAGTTTCTTGGAGAATTTATGTGGATTTGAGACGAACTCTGCTCTCCTCTTTGATTTCTTCCTTCTTTTCCCCCTGTTCCTCTCAGCCTTCCTCAAAGTTAAAAGTTGTGTCCCGTGGCCATCACGCAGAGCCCGGAGTCCTGCTCTTTCCATCTCATCTACCTTCCTGTAAGCTTTCTTCTGTTGCCTCAGCTCTAACCGAAGTTCCTTTATCTTATTCTGTGTCCTATTGGGCTGATTCTGAGGTTTGGGGGCTTTCTGCTTGCACACGCCGAACCTCTCTTTCCCAACTATATAGACAACAGATTCCAAGACTTTCAGCTTTCTGTCTACTGGTCCTTGTAGTGAGGATTCCAAAACACATTCAAATCCAAGCTTGCTTGTCTGTTCTTTTTGGCCATGCAACCCTTAGTTTCCGTTTGGTCAAGTTTGCTCTGAGCTGTGCTGGATGTGCTTAGCAGTGGGTTTGTACTTGGGTTAGAGTTCTGAGTTTGTATTAACCCCAATAGAGGGTCGTCATTCTCGAAAACTTCACCTCTTTGCTCCTACATCATCTCGTCCTGGTTGCCATCACGTGATACCTCACCAGCTAAGAGGTCCCCAATACTGTGGTTTGATTCCTGACAGGGGTCTTCCTCCGTCTCACCAGATAAATCTAGCTCAGGATAATTGATTAGTCAAATCAAATATAGAAAGTGTTGGTAAGTTCCAAATTTTGACAAAACTTATGTAATATTTCAAATCTATGAGGATTTTAAACTCATTTTGCACAATCTCATGATAAACATAACTTGGTATAAATCTGTATGATCTTATCTGTTTTGATTCCGACAATGTGACCGAAATGATCAGTAAACAGTTGTATAATGTTTCCGAATAACCAGTTACTATTTGTTACGTGTTACATGTGACATCCGTAGTCGTACTTTAACAGCGTTATTATCCATTTCAACAAAGAGTTTGTCTTTTCACAGTAAGATAAATGCCATGGATTGCTGTTCAATCCTGTTTCTTTGGCGAGGAGGACCTTTATCTTTTAACACTTGGCAGTTACTACATGGATGATGTGGTTATCTCTACAGCAAACATAGACTCTGCTCTCTGTATCCGTGGTCAGGCCAGTGGGGCGTTCTAACTGGTCATTCTTGGCTTTTACCTAGCCTGTGGCTGATAGACTGGTCACAGTGTGGTTATCAACCTGCCACATAGAAAGTGTCCTAATCAGGACTAATGATTAGATAGTAAGGCAAGTCATACAGTTTTCTTCCAGCTGAATTTGTGTCAATAGTGTGTTATACATCACCATTCTTAGATAGTATCTTCACCTTCACTAGCCCTGTATATGATACAACCATTTGCCCCTTCCTACCCACAATACCATGACACCATTTAAACCCATTTACACTGAGACCCCTTCCTACAAATATGATGTTTTCCTCTGTAAGGGTCAGGAACACTACACAATGTTGCCTTGGAAGTGTTACAGCAAACTCCTTACTGCCGATACTTGTGATATCCCATGGTTGTCCTCATAAATCAGCTTCTGATACTATCTGCGAGATGTAGTGTCTATAACTTTAAAGTTGTTGTTAGCACAGTCAGTTAAAACAATTTTATTGCCATGCAGTGCAACAACTCCGGTTACATAACAGTCATATTTGTCAGTTTTGTCCTTCAGGTCGATGTAAGACACACATCTTACATGCAGGTTGGTGTCTATGTTAGGAGAAGCAGAAGTATTAGATGGCATCACTGAAGATCTGTCCTTGTTTTCATCCACAGGTTTTGATGTCACAGCTTGTCTTGCAGGGGTAGGTTTGACTTTAGTTTTGCCTTGGGCCCCAGAAGTTGGAACTTTTCTGTATCAGTTGTAGGAACTGAAGGAGTTGTCTGGGCATCTGTGTCATCTATAACTTATATCTCTCCATATGCATCTTTGCTTTTCAATAATTTCTGATGCTCGGTACCTGGTTGAAACTGGTATACTTTCTGACGGTGTTTCCTTGTTCTATTTCTCGTGTTTTCTGTTTTCATTCTTGCTAGTTATCTTTCTTTTCTTTTACTCTTTGTCCGTCTCTCTGACTCTTTATCTAGATACCGTAGATGAAAACTAATAGTTTGAACCAGCTTTTAACTGAAATTGTGAATTCTTTTAATCTATCTAATCTGAGCACAAGTGAGTCCGTCATAATAGACTCTCTCTCTCTTTTCGTCTATCCCTTTATAAATCTTTCTTTCACTCTTTTGACTAGTTTATCATTTCATTGCATTATTGATTTATATTCGTCAGAATTAGAAAACAATATTTATTATTACTTTTCTTTTTTAGGGTGACAAGGTAGGGGGAGTGGGTAGGGAGAGGGACCGGGTGTTTTGAAGGAGGGGGACTGGTGTTGAGAGAAAAGGGGCTGATGAAAATCCAAAAGATTAAACAAAAAAAGCAAGAAATTGATAAAAATGCAAAGTGGCATTACGTAAGGTTTGGACTTACACTAAGGATATGATGACAAACAAGTGTAGAAAATTCCAAAACTGTAGAATAAGTTGTGTGAAAGAAATGAGATTGTAAATGAGCTTGCACGCAGATTTTAACCTTAGTTCCGAAATAGAAAAAGGGTCATAAGTGTAGCTAAATGCTAATTAGAGTTATGATTCATAGTACATTTACCAAGAATATAATGACTAACAAGTGTACAAAATTTCAGAGTTGTAGTATAAGCAGTATGAAAGTAATGAGGTAGTATAACAGCATGCACGCAAAATTTTACCTTTAATTCTAAATTAAAAAAGGGCCATATTTTAGGCGAAATGCAAAGTAGAGTTATGGTTCCTGGCACACACACTAAGAATCTGATGGCAAAGACATATTCCATGTTTTGAAAATGTAGCTGTAGTACCTTGTAAGATATAAATTGGTTGCATGTAACCTTAAAACAAAAGCTGGAATCCGAATAGTCGAGCTAAAAACAACATGTCACTCCTTAGCGCCAATACCCTGCTTTTCTAGTGTGTTCCATCAAGAACATTGTTTTGATACATTGTTGTATGGGCAATTTCGTTTCTATTACGCTCGCGTCCCACCGTCTCAGTTCTAGATATTACAATATGCTGTTATATTTCGTAACGAAGACAGTGAAATAGTACTTTGTGCCAATGCATTAGGGAACGCACACGTAAGAAATTTGTGCGAACATCCTACGTGAGCTATAGCCGCCAGAACTAAAAAAATGAAAATCTTCTTGTCAGAAAATAAACAGACTAGAGCTTAGATATTATGCATGTGTCATCATATAGATGTAACCGACAAAGTTTGTTCAAATGGTGACCCTATGGTCAAAGTTGCGCGACCCTTTGGCGGTCTTGTTTAACATAGACTTATATAGTGAAAGTTTAAAAAACAATTCTCCTCTGAAACCATACAAACTAGATCTTAGATATTTTGTGTGTAACATCATATGTAGGTCCTTGACCAAGTTTGTTAAAATCATGACCCTCGGGTCAAAGTTGGCCCCGCCCTGAGGCGGCCTTGTTTTGCATAGACTTATATAGTGAACCTTAAAAAATCTTCTCCTCTGAAACATGCAGACTAGAGCTTAGAAATTATGTGTGTAACATCATATATAGGTCCTTTACCAACCTCGAAAAATCATGTTCCTGGGGTCAAAGTCGGTTCCGCCCTTGGCGGTCTTGTAATATATTAACTTATAGAGTGAAAACTTAAAAAATCTTCTCCTCTGAAATCATATTGATTAGAGCTAAGATATTTTGTATGTAACATCATATATAGGTCCTTGACCAAAGTTTGTTAAAATCATGACCCTCAGGTCAAAGTTGACCCCGCCCTTCGGCGGCCTTGTTTTACATAGACTTATACCTAGTGAAACTTAAAAAATCATCTCCTCTGAAACATGCAGACTAGAGTTTAGATATTATGGGTGTAACATCATATATAGGTCCTTTACCAAGCTTTGAAAAATCATGACCCTGGGGTCAAAGTCGGTTCCGCCCTTGGCGGTCTTGTTTTACATAAACTGATAGAGTGAAAACTTAAAAAATCTTCACCTCTGAAATCATACTGATTAGAGCTTAGATATTTTGTGTGTAACATCATATATAGGTCCTTGACCAAGTTTGTTAAAATCATGGCCCTGGTGTCCCACACTTGGGTGGTCTCTTTTTACATAGACTTATACAGTGAAAACTTTGAAAATCTTATCATCTGAAACCAGACAGACTAGGGCTGTGGTATTTTTTGTGTAACATCATATATAGGTGCTTTACAAAGTGTATTGAAATCATGACACAGGGGTCAAAGCTGGCCCTTCCCTAGGGTGGTCTAATGTAACATAGAGTTATATCATGAAAACTTAAGATATCTTCTATGAAACCATACAGACTTGAGCTTTAGATATTTTGGTTGAAACATAATATATAGATCATCTACCAATTTTGTTTAAATGGTGATCCCATGTTCAGATTTGGCTATGCCCCATGGTAGTCTTATTTTACAAAGACATATATAGATCCAACCTATAATTTCTACATATCTAAAACCATCTATGCATGCTGGAGCTAATATAGTGTCTGTTTCCTCAAAGTATGCATGTTATCAATCAATATTGTTCAAACGGCTAGTCCTTAGGGTTACATGAATCACATGCATGAAGTAATTTTATAAAGAGAAATATTCAGGTGAGCGATTACAGGATAATCATGTCTTCTTGTTTAAAGGTTTATGCTCCATGAAGGTAAACCAATGTTACCTGTACATAACAACACCCTTTGGGAAACATAAAACATGATTTTTGTTAAAAAACTGGTGCTCCATGGAGGTAGACCGGTGCAACTTGTACACAACAACGCCCTTTTGGAAACATAATTGTTGTTTAGTTAGGTTAATGCTACAGTACAAACAGCTCAATCTTTCTGTCATTTTTCTACATGTTTGATGTTGTTGATTTTTTTTCGTAATCTGGTCCAATTTTTTCCAAAGTTCAATAGAATTCAGGAAACAGGATTTACGCATCATTTCTGTTCTGCAATATGGCACTGTGAACTTCTTTTGATTTCTTAATAGATAGTCTGTTTTTTCGTTTACATGGGGCGGAACATGTTCAGTTATGTAAGAAGGGGCCACAATTTTTCTACTTTATAAATGAACTGGTGCCTTTGTAAGTTCCTTCTAATTTTTGGAGTCTTCCAACCACACCCCAACTTTTTTCTAACGGCACAAACGTTAATCTAGTGCCTATATTCTGGCAGCTTCGTTTTAAAGATTTTTAATGAGAATGATATTCTTGCTTCCCTCATCCAGCCCATATCAGTGAAGTATATTCTTCTAATGGGTGAACATATGGATATACATTGTCTTCCCAAAGAGTTTTCGCATGACACCTGTTACTTTTGAAGATGAGCTTAATACATTTTAATGTGTGATTTCCATTAACTGTTACAAGCTCTCTCTGTATCTGTATTTCTGCTTTCATCTCTCTCTGCGGGAAATGACACGTAAACCGCTCCTTCTTATTAGAATCATATAAAATTGTATTACCTTATTGTCACCTACAGATATACGACTTCTGTGTCTTGATTACATATAACACATCGTTAAAAGTGAAATGCGCACAGGCGTGAAAATTAAAAAACAAAAAGATTTTAATATTTCGAGCTCAGTGGATCTTGTTATTCTGCATTGTTATGCTTAACACATAAACATAGTGTACCTTATAGATTTGTGAAGTTCAATGGAGGGTATTTTCTCACTTTCCCGACGTGTAATAATTTAGTAACAAAATTAATGTAATTTAGCACTTTATCGGCAAAGACTATGAATGTAGATGAGGTTACAATTTATATAATTATAAAAATAATTGACGCCAATCCTTCAAGGTAAATTTGCTATCGAAAAAAATATACAGGTTCAAAAAGAGATATGCCATTCACTGTAGAAGATTGGCTTCATTTTTCAATCCCATCGACATAGTTAAGATCACATGGCGACCTTTCCAATTTGTTGTCGTGGAGAAAAAAAACCAGGCGTCTCCAGAAAGAACCACCGACCTTCCACACGCTAACTGGAGATGTTCCTATCATGAAGGGTGAGTGTTCAAACCATTAGCCCCACAGCTAACCCCCAAACCACATAGCAACGGAGGATCTCAATTTGTAAATGAAACGAAAATGTACATTTCATTAGTTGGTGGTGATGCAGTTCATTCGCAGAAACGATTTCAAGTTGTATACATGTACATAAAAGTACCAGTAATTATGATTGTGAATGATTCGGATTGTATAGAAATTTAGTTACACTTTCTTGATGTTGTTGTTGTTTCTATATTATGGAAAGCCGCTTATATATATGGTGAGTGAGTGAGTGAAATGGGGTTTTACGGCACGTCAGCACACAAAGGCTATATTGCGCCGAAAAATATAATTATG
>JAULCC010363881.1:0-11588 GCA_032358795.1 Nuttallia obscurata | reverse complement strand
CAGTACTAAACACATTTACTAGTATAGACAGTACTAAACACATTTACTAGTATAGACAGTACTAAACACATTTACTAGTATAGACAGTACTAAGCACATTTACTAGTACAGACAGTACTAAGCACATTTACTAGTATAGACAGTACTAAACACATTTACTAGTACAGACAGTACTAAGCACATTTACTAGTACAGACAGTACTAAGCACATTTACTAGTACAGACAGTACTAAGAGTAAAAGCCTGACGGCAACGATACAGTTTGCAGAAAGCACAAAGAAATAATTGTTATTTCCCAAAATAGTTAATAACGCAATAAACTAATGTATTTAAATATCAGAATTAATTGACACCACTCATTAATACAGGATAACATGCACAGACGGAAAATTAGCAAATATGATAGCAAATTAGATTAAGTTGACAAATAACAATACAAAAAGGAACATTGCAAGTGTAGACGCAGATACATTTATGCTTATTTATTACTCCCACAACGATGAAACCCTCTTAAAATACGGATATTTGTTGGAAGAAACGTCAAACTTATGGAAACAGTACATTAAAACCCTTAGCCATTATCCAAAAATACAAGAATTCAGAAACTATTTTTGCTAGAGACAATCTTCTCCGAACTATATGTAGTCAAAGTTTAAGGTTGTTGTCCTTTGTAAAGGCTGGGTTACACCAAACTAGTTCTCAGAACATCCGACCCTGTCCTACGAAAAAGGAAGAACGGGCTGTGAACTGGCTAGAACATGTACATTAAGCAGAAATATGTTTATATTACGATCATAGTTAGTTCACAGACAGTTTCCAATACGTCCATCTCGTCCGTATCCCGACTACAATCTGTTAATATAATGTTCAGATTGGGTAAAATTGACCCCTTCTCCTTATGGGGACACCGATTCCAGCCATTCCAAACTCGTTTGAACCCGTTCGCAACTAGTTCTACTACATTCCTTATACGTCGAAATCCGTTCTAACTAGTTCGTAACTTGACCATCTCGTTCAAAGATAAGAAAGGGTAGAGCCAGATAAACAGGGCGTGATAAAGCTGTCACTACCAATAAAATCCAAAGCACCTGCTCAACTGAAACCCGTCCAGATCACCCAAAGCTCCTGAGCCCATTTCTGAGTCTGAAGTAAAGAGGGTGAAAGTATTTTTCCCCTGCATCCTCTGATGACTCTGCCTCCAAGTCAGAAAGTCAGATGTCAGAGGAAGATAGAGGACAGAGTCAGAAGCAAAAAAAAACGGCTCGTATTTATACCATACCTTGTCTGATTGTTATCTAAACGGGGTGGACGTTGTAAAAGCTGCATAAGAACGCAAGAAAAATACTCATAAACGAGTAGATCGTACGAGAACATACTGCGAACTTCTAGAACTGTGTGGAAAAGTGTTGCTACCATGTTTAGACGGAACAACAACGCACTAGGGACGTAATGCGGTCGAATTGAGTCTGTCTGTTAACGGATTGAACGAGCCACAATCGAACCTGGTCGGTGTGCACACGTACTACAAATTGATGCCCGATCCAATCACGTCATAGCGCTTTCCTAGTACGATTAAAATACGGCAATTCCGTTCGTAGTACGTACATCCCGTTTTAACTACGTTGTCACTGCGTCTAATTACGAAACGGGATAGAAGCACGGAAATTTTTAACAAGAACACCAGTCCCGTTCAAATCCGTCTGAGCTCGTCCATGAAGTTCGTAATCAGACCTTAAAACGCTGCAACTAGTCCATTCTCGTTTGCCCACAGTTTGAGCCCGTTTGGCTACATTTTTCAGAACGTAGTGAGAATGAGTTCGGTGTAAAGGGGGTATAACATGCTTATATACTTGTACTCCTTCCTCTACATGTATATTTCAAATTTTTATAAAGCATGGCATTGGAAACTTTAAAGCTAAACTATATCGGTTGTTTTTCTGTTGTTTGTTTATTTAAGTTTTAAGTCATACTGACACACTTCAGGTCAAGACGACTTTACCAGGAAAACTCAAGCCGTCCCACGTGTAGATCGTGAAGACGACTTTTTTCAAGAAGACCCAAGACGTCCCCGTGTAAATCATCAAGGCGACCTTTTCAGGAGGACCAAGACGCCCCCGAGTATATCGTCAAGGCGACTTTTTCAGGAGGACCAAGACGTCTCCGGGTAAATCGTCAAGGCGACTTTTTCAGGAGGACCAAGACGTCCCCGGGTAAATCGTCAAAGCGACTTTTCGGGAAGGACACCATAAGTTATCGTGTAGAACTGGGCGACTTTTCCAGGAAATCCCCTACGTCCCGGTGTAGATAGTCAAAGTGACTTTTCCAGGAAGATCCCAGAAGTTTCCGTGCAGATCGCCAAGGCGACTTTTGGAGGAAGGTCCCAGGAGTCCATGTGTAGACGGTCAAGGTGACTTTTCCAGGAAGACCCAGACGTTCCCGTGTAGATCGTCAAGGCGACCTTTCTGGGATGACCCTAGACATCCACGTGTAGATCGTCAAGGCAACTTTTCAAGAAAGACCCCAGACGTCCTCCTGTAGAACATCAAGGTGACTTTTCAAGGACTACATCAGACGTTCACGTGTAGATCGTCAAGGCGACCTTTCTGGGATGACCCAGACGTCAACGTGTAGACCGTCAAGGCAACTTTCAAGGAAGATCCCAGATGTCCTCCCGTAGAAAATCAATGTGACTTTTCAAGGAATACATCAGACGTCCACGTGTAGATCGTCAAGGCGACGTTTCCGGGATAACCCCAGACGTCCACGTGTAGATCGTCAAGGCAACTTTTCAAGGAAGACACCAGATGTCCTCCCGTAGAACGTCAATGTGTAGATTGTCAAAGTGACGTTTCAAGTAAGATCACAAACGTCCGCGTGTAGGGCAATATATTCGAGTAATCCCAAATCAAATTTGAAATACACTGTATTTTTAGCATAAAAAATTTCATGTTCACCAAAAAATCAAATTTAAACATTAAACACACCTGCCGGTAAGCGTCATTACGGTATATTTTCCGTCAATGTACAATACAGCTTATATATTCAGAATATTCTTTCACATACTAAGTAGAAACTAAAACAGTAATCCATGCAGTAGCCTGCATGCTTGTTGATTGTAGAAACAAGTTCATCAACTTTTACTGAGTTCTATCCATGAGGCTTTGCAAAATATGTAAAGTGCAGAATAATGATGATTGATGGTTGATGATATCCTAATGTTGTTGGCAAAGTTGACGCAAATAGTAAAATACAAGTGAAACTTCTGCTTCGTAAACCATACATTATAGAAATCTCTTCAAACAATAAAATACAATAGGATGAAGAACGTAAGATCTTTTAATAGCAGTCTCTTTAGATATTTTCTTATTTATGTGTTAGAATACCACACTACTTGTAGTAAATCTTAAATTACACAAACCTGCATGCATTGGAAGCTTCACACGTAAAAGACGTTTAACGACTGATATTCAGATATCATGAATTCATTTCCGTCTTTTCATAGATTGTGTATAATAACAATGTTATACTAGAATAACGTTTAATTGATCAGATCAATACGGATCGATTGCTGGCTTAACTCTACTCAACAATAACTATGCAGGTATTAAATTTGTGTTCCTGCAAATATTTAAAACATATGCAAATGCAGCTTTGATAGTACTTACTATAACATTGTCACTTAACAACAATAAAAAGAAAATACTTACTAGGCTATGTCCTTAAATCAATATCCAAACAGAAAATGCACAAGAAAGTATTGTAAAGATTTCTCCCACAATCTATTCATCACGGCGATGGCCACAATCCATTTAACATTAGTTACAAACGGTTAGACATGGCAATTTAGATTAAAATTTATACGGTGATGTGTCATCATTATCCCTTATGTTGTTTTTCACATAGTTTAGCGATGTTGTATCTCATTCACTAACACCATCGAGGCACTGTTTACATTAAAATAGCTTTACATTTTTTCTTATTTATCGAGATTATCACCCACGCAATTTAGCAGTTCGTTGCAACTTCCTTCAGAATGCATTCCTCTTTTAAGCTAGGGGCACATATTGTCAAAAATGGATATCTGTAACATAAACAACCAGGAGGGTTCAGTGGAGATTTTATGACGGGTAAGCAAAGTTAGAAGCTTTAGACGTTGGCATATAGCTATTGACGGAATCCTGTGGTGATAAATGCTGAATGAGTGAGACAGACTGCTATGGTTCCGCGTTACATCGGAAGCACTTTAACAAAAAACTAAAAGTGGTGAAAGACATCTGAAATATGGACAACAGCAACCCTGGAAGTGTCTACTCATGGATTCGCAATTCATTACTCAACTGTTATTCACTCGCTGGGCATTTTATCGCCATACTTACTGAAACTATCCGTCGATGTATACGAGTGCACTCTGTGTCACCTTTACATTAAACTTTAAACCGAATTACTCTGGCAAAGAGAATAACATTAACAATAGCTTAATTCAGCTGCTATTATTGTTTCGACTTCTTCTATTAGTAAATGCAAAATAAATTAACAATCATAAAACGCTTAGAGTCCAAGTAGGCTCTTAGTGTTTTTTTAATGATTGCTTGTTTCCTTCCATGTACTGTATCTCGATAAATAGAGAATCATGACAAAACTGAAGTACGGACACCTAAAGCACAAGTGGTATTTTAACACTACTAATCTACTTATTAAGTCAAAGATAAAGCGATAACTCGAGCACCTTTTTCTCACTCCTTAACACAAATTGAAAGATCATTTGCTTTAAAGAATCATCGTCAATGCTACTCAAGATAATGTTTTATCGTCAAACATTGAAGCTTGTTTACATTTGGTTTTGTAAATGTTTTATCTATGTTCATTCATAACAAAAACATACATTTTATTGTTGATCAATGTAGTGGTGGGTGTTGATACATACTAAATATAGAAGTATTACCTCTTCCTAAATCAGATCTTGTTGTCTACTGGAGGGGACAAGAAAGTCCATTTGGGCTCAAACACACTCTCCTGAGCGCATCATTGCGACCTTTATCTGATTTTGCGCAGGAGCTTATATAAATATGTTTAAACTTATCTTTTTTCAAACAATATTTAGGTTGACACTCGTATTAAAATGAAATACTTTGTTAAGTTGATTTTTACAAAGAAACTACATGTATCTCGGAGAAAACAAACAGTCGACTGATTTTTTCAATCTTTTCAATGTTTGTGTGAGTGTGAGAAATCTAGAGAGTATGCATTAAGCCAAGTTATTATTTTCGAGATATTATTGTCCGTTAATGTTAGCGTCGTGCTTGTTTATATTTAAAACTGTTGCCTACTGCTTGTGTCCGACTAACATGCCATTGTGTTTAAATCCATTATTTGATATTTGTTTTTGTCAAATGGCTTAAATATGTTGACGTAATTGACATTAGAAAAACTACTACATAGTGAGCCTGTATACGATAGCCCAAAAGAAATTGCCAAATGTAATCCAAAATTAAATGCTATAGCATATGCCATAATAAGGGCCTACACTGGACGATATGAAATAAAGGAGTCTAGAGTATAGAATTTAATATCGGCAACAGGAAAGAATATAAGCCAAACACACACATATATAGTATATAACCAGCTCTGAACAAAGCTTATTGAAACTGTATCCGCGGCTTATATGAGTCTAAGAGTCCCGAACTTGCTTTTGTAAGTTTAATATATCTTTAAGGTTATACATATGTACATGATAGTTAACCATATTTTTCAAATATATCATTAATTTAATTGTCAGCTTATTAATTCATTTTTTATAATAGACATTTCCTGTGTAAAATGGTATTAAGGAGAAAAAATGGAGTGTATGGTTTCAAAATTAAAACCACATCGTAATCCTGGTAGTCTTGTTCTTTTCAATCTTCACTGTCAGTTCAGATGTAGAGATGAACTGGCCTACACAGAAGATGATAGGCATCATTGTCTTATCTGGGTTTCAACAATGACATGGTAGTGGTGTGTAGTCTTCTGGTATTGTTCACTGTTGTTTGGTTGATCTGCCTGGGCAACCTGCTTTGCTAGTTTATCCGCAGTTTCAATGCCTGGAATGCCACAGTGGGCAGGTATCCACTGAAGCACAGCTCTGCAGTCATTGCTTAGCTGTTGCAATGCCTTAGCCAACTACAGAAGCTTGTTGCTAGTGATTGCTTCCAAAACAGACAGTGTATCGGTGAAAAGAGCAACGTGAAAGCTTTGTTTCCGATTGCCCTTAACAATGCCTCTGTGTCTGCGGTGTAGTTTCTGCAATGCTTTCCCGCTGCATAACTTGCTTTTCTGTAGTGCCATTTGGGTGCTGCATGACGATACCAGTTCCACTATCTTGAACGGCGTTGGTTGTAAATTCATCAGTATACACATGGGTCTAGGCCTCAGTTGGGCACATATCATGGATCATTGCAAGTGTGTGTATACGCTTGGCATTGCCATGCTCTTGTTTTTCCTGTAGATAAGGCACTTCAGTATGTATTTCTACTGCAGACAGACACATGTCGAAAGTGTTTGTGATGTAAGTCTTGCCAAGTGTAGCTGTTGGGATTTTAAGAGTTTCTTCATGTTTCCTCTTCAGTTTCTTGCGGCAATCCACCCCATCGATGTGTGGATATGACCTGATGCCAATGCACATACCCCCAGTCAAATAACCCCTGTGCTCCTAGGGTAGCTCTTTTGGCCAGGAGCTAAGGGTGAGGTAGCCCCGACAGAAAACCTAGAGAGTTGACGTCAGAGGTGCTGGGCCATTCGCACTCTCTAACAAACCACAACACCATGCAATAATACACGCTATGTTTACACGATCAGCTAGTCCTGGTAGTCAGATTCTTTATTTCAGCCTTATACATAAGACAGATTGTGATTGTACAAAGATTACCGAAGCTCTAACAACATGCATTGTTATATTGAATGTCAATTTATGGGTGGCGCTTTATATTCTAAAATTATAATCACACTGCTGACAGATGACACTAACACTAACATAAACCTGTCGTTTTACATTTTCTCATTTGTGTATTAGTGTTAAACCTGTCGTTTTATACTTTATCTCTATGTGATGAGTGAGAAAATTGGTTAACCTTCGTATGCGATGTTAAGAATGAAAGTTCTAATAAGAAGCTTTTGTTTCCGCGTTAGAAGTATGCAATTTTATTTAATTATACACTTTAATCATTGAAACACGAAGGAAGGATTCTTGTCTTACAATAAAACAAATAAATTGCTAATGTGTCTTTAGAAATGATTATCTAGAATCCAAATTAAAATATAAGCATTAGTACTTTGTAAGAGCATTATGAGAAAGCTATTAATAATTTAGCATTTTATCCAATGCTTAAACTTATAATATAAAGTGATGGACATATTATATTGATATTTTGATTATAATAAAGTGGTATTCACTCTGTGAATACCAAAATGTTACGTAAGAAGAAAAGGAAGTCTTTTTGTTTCGACTTTATACTAATATAGACGCCAATATAAATGAAGATTCGTTGCGTATATTCTGACATATATCAAGCTGTCTCCAACAATTCAAAGTATTCATATAATAATTATAATAATAATATTATTGTTATTCATACTGAGTGCGTTATTTGTTCGCATGATGAATACGATAGATTCAGATTGGCATGCAGAGAATGTCATTGCTGCTTCAAATGAGAGACAAAACGAATAAACAATCGTTTGCCAGCGGTTAGAGGTTAATCAAACGTAGTTAAAAAACATCTCATAACTCCCACGTCTTTCCAGGTTAAACTTTATGTAAAGTTTGATAATTTCATGCATGACATATAGGTCACTTATACATATGGTGTTTCTAATGTCATTGCTCCCAGTTATACAGTTTGTTATGTCACTAATAAGGGCAATAAATACGTGACATTCGCACCTGTTTGACGTAGTGTTGTTGTTGCTCAGCTAGTTTGCTTCTGAATGATTAGAAAAAAATGTGCAGGTTTTGGATGTAATAGTGTTTATATAGATGCCTGATGATGGCTAAGGGTTACGGTTAGGGTGATGAAAGACTTAAAGGCTTTAGGACTTATGTGCCAACGCACTGCTAATGTATAATCAGTTTACTGACGTTGACAAATGATGAAGTTTCAAAGTAATCAATTCGCGATCTTATTGCCAAAAATAACTAAAATATCAATATAGTATGCGCAAAAAAATCACATACTAGGCTAACCCTATTCCTTAAACTTATCTTTATATAACGACATTTGAAAGGAAATGTCTCTTCAACTTTTGATAGTTTTTTTAAGGTGTTGTTGTTTTTTCAAATTCCCCATAAAAGTATAATACATACTTTGAATAAGATAAAATTGACATCACGCCATAATTTATGTTATACAAACAACGAATTTACACATACTTTTGACACTCCATAAAACGCAAACGTTTTAGGGAAAGCTCCTTTGAAATACTCAATATCTAGATTTAGCCACAAACTCAAATATGCAATTAGCACACGTTTTAAAATAATTATCGAACATGTTTATTCAAACTTTATGACAAGTTTCTAATATACTACCATTTCTATAAAACAATGTAGATGTTTAAGAATTTGTGTTTCGTTTTGAACAATGTCACCTGAAAAGATGTTTGTTTTGACATTATATTTTTAACTTTTAAACTAACAATATGATTGAAATTGTAATGCAGACAAGTATTGATGCAGATATCACGAACGAGCATTGTATGCTTCATGCTTCACTGACCTCTGTGAGATACAACAAAAGTAAAATTTAACCTATGCAGCAATCAAGACGGATGGTTTACCAATTTAAATATGTTATCGACGTAACAGATCGCATTTCCAACGCAGACAGTACAGTACGCCCCGAGTGTCTAATCTCTACACTTGGCAAGAAAACATATCTTCAACCGAATAACATTCTCTGTCCAGATGCTGGATCACAATAGAGGAGAGAAGTGAATAACGATACTGAACAACTAGTTGGATATTGGCAACATCAGAATCAATCTGAATCAAAGAGCTTTCATCCTAACCTTATTGTCAGTAGCTGAGTCGAGAGAAACATAAATCACGGGCAACACAGCAAGAAATCAAGTGTCATCATTGACATCTGTACACTTTGTAACACGCTTGTTTATCACCTCTGAAACAAGCGGGGCTAAATAGCATGAGACGGAGATACCTGGCTATGTTGTTATAAATACACAGTCTCTCTAATAACCACGTTTGTTAAGAATGCAGTAATCCTACTAGGTTTTTATTGTCTTGTTTGCAACTTTTCAGAGGGCAAACTGTCAACCCGTCTGGTATTTTTTACGAATGATATCGTCACTTGCATTATGCAACCAGATGCTTTAGTTTAGTTTGGCGAATTTCCACACATATCTATCAATGTGAAAGTGAAGCAGACCTGTTTTCTTCATAATTAGTTCGCTATTTTTCATTATTTATGACATTTTAATAGTGGCTATGTGTTTACAAAAGTCTGGATATCTCACTTCTGAAACAAAAACTGTAGATTCGGTGATTTTTTACGATGATTGTATTGACGAATGGTTGAACATTTTACCAGCTTCAATTTCTGTAGCATTTCGCGTGAAATTGCATGCTTTCTACCAGCCTTTGCATCGCTTTGTGCAACACGTATTATGTTGAAATTGATATATATGTCGCTGTTGACTGAACAAATATATCAAGCTCATACTTAAGCAAAAATCGACAAATTCATTTTAATTAGTTATGTTGTTTTGTTTTAACTTAAAATGTTTATCAGAAACTTAACTTAATTATTCTATGGGAGTAAAACGGAAAAGTACAATTAATAATAATTTGTTTAAATTAAATCAATTACAGAGGCTTCTGACCAACTTTAAGATTTATTCACCGACATCTAGTATATACTTATATGAATGATGATTCAACTCGGACGAGATACCAAATGTAGAAACCGAATATCCCAATTTATTGTAGAATACATTTAGATATAATTGTGCACATAATTATACATAAAATATTTCAGTTATTAAGTTTGCTTTCTAACCAAATACATTTAAATATCATTATAGATTAGATTGGGTCTATCTAACATTCATATTCAGAGAAATATCAAACTTATGCGCATGTGTCCTTCGACCAATAACTATTTTGTAAATGTATTTCAAGTTGTATCTTTAATATTATATTAGTTTTCTATAATTTGATATGAGTTTGCTAATAGTGCCTTCAGGTGTGTATCTTCTAAAAGTGACTCCTTATATTATGTGTATTTGTTTTTTGTAAGAAATTGAATCCGTATAAATGTTGCGTTATGACTGTCAAAGACGGCTATATTTTTATTTTCATAATTTTGTATGAAAGTGGGTTACATAGGTCCTTAAGTATCTGTATTAACTAGTGAAAACAGTTAATTAATACGTTTACATGAATCATGTTTTTTTCCAAAATGAATGTCTTCCGTATGATTATATATTGTGTAGCTATTACATTAAAGATAAACTTTGCAATTATTTCTGAAGTATCCTAAGAAAACATTTAGTACTCATGTCTTCGTGAATTATGTCTTTCTTATTATGATTTTGATTCTCATTTGGGTTTTTTGTTGTAGTTAACGATAACCCGTGTCATTGCAAATGTATAGACTGAAAAAAACCCTGATATAAGTAATGAAGGCATCAGCGAATATTTATAGTTAGATATTCCCATCACAAACACGTTTTGACATTAAGCCACGTGAAGCAGAAATAAATTATGTTTTAGTCATCACATCTCCTACAGACATTGTAATTGTAATAAAATTGTTTTTTTTCTCTAATGATTCTTTGCAGCATGTGGTTTTGCTAATTTAAAACTCTTAACAACTTAAGTCTATATGTATTCCCCTGATTGCTAGATTAAGACACGTTGCCATTTGCTAGCGGAAATATATGAATATGTGACTTGTGTGTCAAGTTGCAAATCCGACAGTTTTGTCTGAATTGGGCAATAAAGTAACCAGACCACACAATAAGATCTACAGAGCTATACTGCACGAGTGAGATATCTAATAGGATTAAGGACAAAAGGTTGAATTTCATGTGAAAGACACAGACAGGTAAATTTTCATGTGAAAGACACAGACAGGTAAAAATTTCATGTGAAAGACACAGACAGGTAAAAATTTCATGTGAAAGACACAGACAGGTAAATTTCTCGAGAGTGCATATTACTGTAGTTTTAGACATTAAAAGGAAATATAACACAAATATATGTTTGCTTTGGTATGCAAGGTCAACAGAACTTACCAATCTACCTTAATGTGCCATAATAATGCCAAGAGGTTAACATTATATGTTAACAAGTTAAAACAAATTAGTTATTTTCTTACTTCAAGTAGAGATGTGATCTTACCTGTCAACGAGGACTTTGTGCTGGCTTTTAATATATATGTGTCAGATAAAATGTATTTCTTTAAAATCAGTTATCTTCAGAGTAAATTATCCGATCTACAAAGCTATATTAATTATTTAAACTTGATAATTTGTATGTTACTGTTCATGTAGACAGAAATTTCCTTTTAATTATCTTTGAAGTAATTATGAAA
>JAULCC010363770.1:0-11589 GCA_032358795.1 Nuttallia obscurata | reverse complement strand
GCATATTGATAATATTTTGAAATCAGCTTCCAAGGTAATAGGCATTATGGGTAAAATGAAATTAATACTTAGTAGGAAGGCTTTAAATTAAAATTATTTTCCATATGTTAGACCTATTTAGGAATATGCTTCAATTGTATTGTACAAACTAATAGTGGCTATCAGGTTGAATTAAAGGGAACTCCCAAGCAACGATACATACCAAAACCATTTAAATTTACTAGTGAAGAAATTACAAAAATAAGTCAAGAATTAGACCCAATCCTGAAATGTGGTATAATAGAAGAAGATTCAACCAACGATGAAAATGAATATGTGTCCAACATTTTTATAAGACCGAAAAACGATGGTCGAGTACGAGTTATTTCAAATCTTAAATCTTTCAACGAAAACTATGTATATAAGATACATTTTAGAATGGATACACTAAAGTCTGCTATAAAGGTTATGCGTAAAAATTGTTACCAAGCCTCTGAAGATATAGCAAATGCGTTTTATTCTATAAAAGTGTGTAAAGAAGATCGTAGGTATTTTAGGTTTTGGTTTAAACACGTAAAGTATAAAGTGACAGCCCTAGAAATGGGGTTTTCATGTTCTCCTAGAATATTTACAAAGATCCTAATACCGCTGTTTTTATACTTGTTGTCAAAAGGTCACGTTAGTTCAGCATACATCGACGACCCTTGTTTACAAAGCAGTACCTATGAATCGCGTCTGAGGAATGTGCAAGATACGGTAAAATTAATGGACCAATTAGGACTCACTATTCACCCATTATAGTTGGTTCTGGTTCAATGCTAGCAGTTACCCTTTCTGGGGTTTATATTGTGCTCAGAATCGATGACTGTTAGATAAATTGTCGAAAAATGTCAAGAGATCATTAATATGTGCACCGTCATGCGTTTTATCACATGACGTTGCTTATTTCCGGTGTTATATAACCATCACGTATTTTCGTATTATACGTAACGTTATGCAAATCTTACACTTATCTAATCTGAAAGTTACAGGATCATTATTATGATGCAAGAACTGTTGTCCTGATCGCAACAGTTCCGTCCTCCGTAGATAATCCCGCCTAGTCCGAACAAAACACAATTTTGGAAGTTTTGCAAAACTTTTAAAGATATAGGTTCTAAATGTGTTCCTGGCTGTGTATGCTTTACCTTTAGCCTGCTGACAAAATGTCGTCTGCTTAAACTGCAGTCTGCCTACATTATTAAAATTCATCAGAATCGCCCAAAGTTTGGTGAAACAATTGGCCGAGTGTCAAACAGCTTTGATTCTGATTAGACGCCGAGTTACTCAGTGTCTAATCTGGATCCAAGTTGTTTGCAAATTCTTTAGCGGTCGCCCTTAGCAGGCTAAAGGTTACGTAATTATGTGACAAGTATGAATCACTAGTTGGGATTCTGATATCTCAACATCATCAACTTTAATAAGATAAAGAGTCTGGCACCTTTGTGTTGTAAGAAGTAGAATCAGAACACATAAATTACAAGAGAGTTGTAATAAAGACAAACCATTCATTTATTCTAAATAAGCGAATACCAGTTTCACTTCCCATATATTGTTATACCGTGGTAGCGCTTGCCTTTCATTCAACAATCCTTTCATGAATCGTGATATCATATCACTTGAATGAATATTTATAGCACCAGTTATGCTCACAAACACACTTATCGCTGAACTTGCCGTGTCAGACGCGTTATTACCCAGTCCCTTGTTGTATATATTTTTATATAAACTTAAACACTGTTTTATTATTTGGTTAAGGGGACTTTCTTTCCCTCCACATGTCACCATTGTTTATGATATAAATTGTACTGTTTTCGTGTACTCTCACGCCAAGATTTGATAATGAGTTTCCAACTGTTTTCGGTATGCCTGGGCCTTACAAGGCTGCCCTGATATATAGAAAACAGCCAATTTCATTTTCTTTATTGGATGTGTTCTTGTTGGACAATGTGGCAGTCTCAGTATATCTTGAGGAGCTGGCAGTAACAGGCATATGCCCTGTATTAGACATATAAGGCGTGGCCAACAAGTTTGTGTTGGCCAGATAGGAGCTACAAGTATTACATCCGCATTTACTCTTCTAGTTTCTGCAGTATACGAGTTGTTAAGCTGAAAGGAGCAAATACATAGAACAGTTTGTCACTTCATAAGAATGCATCAATCGCGAAAGCGTCTGGTTCCGGACCGCTTGATACATATCTATCAAGTTTAGCAATTAGTCTTGATGCAAATAAATCCATGTGTATTTGAGGATAATGTGTTAAAAGTTTATCAAATATAATTTGCTCTAATGCCCATTCTAGGTCATCATTTCCAGATCTACTTAATATGTCAGCCTGTGTATTGCAAACCCCCGGGACATGGCACGCAGATAGGTGTATCTGTCGATCGTTGCATACACCAAAACGGGCTATCTCATCAAGCAAGGTAAATTTTCCACCAAGTTTGTTGATAACTCGTCGGGTTATCCATGAACACGCGCACATGAAGATTTTTCATATTTTTGCAAAATGTTTGAACACCTAGTTTACAAGCTTTAAGTTTTAAAACATTTATGTGGAGCTTTTGCTCATCGATTGAACAGAAACCGTAAGCTTTCGTATCATTGATTTTGGCATATGCTCCATACATCTTTAAACTTGCGTCGGTGTACAAATCGACCATGGAAGTGCCCATAGAAATGTATTTGCAGCAACTTTTAATATTCGTTATCCACTAGTCTAATATTCCATGTATTGAACTAGGGACATTCATAAAACTATTAAAGTTTGCGCAATGAATCTTTAACTGTCTGTCTTTTACCTTTTCTAACGGCCTTATAAACAACTGCGCGCCGGGTTCTGCAGCGACTAATTTGCCTAGTAATTTAGCAAAATGTCTAATTGTCGTTCGTTTGATATATAGAGGATATCTGATGAGTTTTCACGTTATATAAAATGTCATTAGATGAGTCCAGGAATTTTTATTAAGCGAGCCTCTGGCGAGCTTGATAAAGGTTCAAGGACGAGTCTATATAAAGGGAAAACGAATATGATATTCTTTTTATCTCATAACACAGCAATAAAGGAAGACGAAAGCTGTAAAAATCCATTTAGCTATTTTCAATGTATGACGCTGTCCGAATAAGACGCCATGGTTAATCTATTAATAATCATGAGCTAAAAAAGTAGATCTATATTTTAGTGGGAAAGTCTGTCAAACCCCTGTCTAGAATTCGAAGCTGCATGAAACTTAAAACTTTTTAAAACAAATAAAAAAAATTAAATTTTATCTTCAAGGCAACAGTTTGTTTTATTCTGTAAACTATGCCGCGGATGAACATATAGGTCCGGTAAATCGATTCTTATATGTAACATGTTACGTGTATAAGACAATACGTGACTGTTATATAACACCGGAAATAAGCAACGTCATTTGATAAAACGCATGACGGTGCACATATTAATGATCTCTTGACATTTTTCGACAGTTTATCTAACAGTCATTGATTCTGAGCACAATATAAACCCCAGAAAGGTTAACTGCTTGCATGGAACCAGAACCGACTATAATGGGTGAATAGTGAGTCCTAATTGGTCCATTAATTCTACCGTATCTTGAACATTCCTCAGACGCGATTCATAGGTACTGATTTGTAAACAAGGGTCGTCGATGTATGCTGTAATTAAGTGACATTTTGACAACAAGTATAAAAACACCGGTTTTAGGATCTTTGTAAATATTCTAGGAGAACATGAAAAAACCCATTTCTAGGGCTGTCAGTTGATACTTTACGCCTTTAAACCAAAACCGATAATACCTACGATCTTCTTTACACACTTTTATAGAATAAAACGCATTTGATAAATCTACAGAAGCTAGGTAACAATGTTTACGCATAGCCTTTATAGCAGACTGTGGTGTATCCATTCTAAAATGTATCTTATCTACGTAGTTTTCGTAGAAAGATTTAAGATTTAAAATAACTCGTACTCGACCGTCGTTTTTCGGTCTAATAAAAATGTTGGACACATATTCATTTTCTTCGTTGGTTGAAGCTTCTTCTATTATACCACATTTCAGGATTCGGTCTAATTCTTGACTTATTTTTGTATTCTCTTCACTAGTAATTTAAATGGTTTTGATATGTATCGTTGCCTTGGAGTTCCATTTAATTCTACCTGATAGCCACTAATAGTTTGTAAAATCTATTTGTAATTTGTTAAGCTTCCCCATGCGTCTACACAATTGGCTGTTTTCCCCGCTTTAAAGTTTTAGGAGTATTCCTTAATTTCTTCAGGTAATTTGGAATTGATTACTTACATGAACTACAGTTTTGTCGGCTTTCCCTTCTTGAAATGTGGTTGCTCGTGCTGATGACGGTAGCGGGGATGGTTTCCTGTGGGTGTTCTGATATTGTTGTAAGTTGGCGTGTGTCTTGATGTGTTCCCTTCCAGTTTCCATAAGAAAGCTTTCTTTCCAGTAACGGTTGTTGTGAGGTGAACTTTTGACTCCCTCAGATATTTGATACCTTCATTCAACTTGTGCCCGAACAATTTTGTCGCACACGGCTCACTGGCACAGAGGGAACGATATGCTGGTAAAAGATCCCTTTTAATTTTTTCCCTTCGCGCATCATTTGTAGCTGTGATGGCCTGTGTAAGTATCATGAAGGTATCTCCTACTAACTCTTTCACCTCTTTTCTGGACGACTTACCTTTCTGTAATATTTCTAGTGCTTTTAACGCAGGCTCTAGTGCAAGACTATAGGTAGTATGTGCCTTCTGCACTATAAAATTGCAGGCTTTGTTGTCCCTTTTAAGGTGACGCTACAGCTGCTCCTCTACTTTTGGAACCTGTAGATTGTTCACGTTATTTTGGCGTCTTTGCTTAACAGACAGCAACTTTGCTTTTTCCGCTGTGGTCGGAATTAAGTAAGCTGGTATCAGTTTGACATGTCTGTATGTCAACGCGTGGGCGTTTCGTGGACTGATCTTTTGTGCTCTCGCTGTCCCATTTTTTAAAGATCGGACATCTTCTTGTAAACCTGACATTGAATCTGTTTTGATTTGCATAGCTAGATCTTCGATATGTTTATCCTCTGCTTGCGTTTTGCTCGAAGTCCTCTCTCCGCCATCCAATCAAAATATTATCGCCATTCTGTTGCACTTGCGCAGACTCTCCGAACGTATTTCTGTCCTGGCTTTCTGCCAACATATTCCCTGGAAAGAAATGGCTTGTATTATGATCTGAATTATAATAATTCATTTTTGACCAATTTTATTTCTTTTTTTTTCGTGACATGAATTAACATACATAGGACACAACTGTTATATCACAGTTGAATGTCATGTATCAGAGCGACGTATATCCATCACTTATTCTGATAGTAGATAAATTGTCCTGACCATGAATATGGCACATCTCGATTTTTATCGCATTCCATGCATGTGCTAAAAGCTATTCAACATTCTTGAATGGAAGTTATATAGATATTATATGGTACATGTAAAATCCAAGTACGATCCACTTTAAGGTTCATAGATGTCTTTCAGACCTCTAGCTATGAACTCTTTGAAATGATGCAGATTCAGGGTATGGCTAAATTTCAATCTGGCCTATAACACATATCTTAAACCCGAATTTGGTACGGAGGCTTCTTTTGATATTATCAATTCAAACAATTTACGAAAACATTTAACAAAAATAACACTGTCTGATCATATTTACGTATCCATCCTAGCAGATTTGAGAGAGAAAGCATTGAAAGGAATGAGAGATTGCCGCAGTGCCAGTTATGCGACAGTCGGCAGATCGACGATTATTTCCATTTCCTACTTGCATATCCTAGGTTTGAAGTATTCAGGAGAAAATACGCTCGTATATAAAACAATGTTTCAGAATTAGACATAGTATGTATAAGTTTATTGAATTCCCAAATGCTCACAAAAATCCATCTTTGTAAATCTATGTAAATACATTCTGGAGGGAAACAATGTTAGAAACGAAATCATACTTACACTGCCGGCTACTGTCACATAAAGACCTATCACACTGAACTGCTCCTCGTTTTGTAAAAGACGAACTACGGTATATGTCTCTTTTTCAAATTTTCAAACATTCTCCGAGATATATTGAAAAATATTTTTATGCCTGTTTTTTTCTTTTTGCGAGGTGACGAGAGAGAGAGAAAGACAAAGAAAGAGAGAGAGTGTGAGAGGGGGATTCTTTCATTTATGTTAACATGACACTGCTTTGATGATTGTTTTCATTTTTACTAGCCCGTAGTCAGGAATTGACGATAACAAATCATTATGTGTATTTCTGTTGATGTAACAAGGTATTATTCGCAAACGTTAATGAAATACACTATGTTTATGTCTATATATATATATATATATATAAATATATACATTACAAAGTCTTTACAGTGATGTGTTTGGGTTTATTTAAAAAAAACACGTGTTGATTTTCTTGTATGGACCAGTCATTTGCTGTCCCTTTACAGAAAATATTACGATTGCGACCAAAGCAACTTATAGTTACTTAATAATAGCTTCAACACTTACAAGTCTACTAGAATGTGTTTTGATTAAAGAGTAATGGTATAACAAGCGAGTCAACACATAATTGACAAACCGGAAACCAAGAACTAATTATACTTCAGACATTTTTTTAGCAACATTTCGAACTTGTATTTAAAGAGGATACTATTATAATACAGAACAGAACAGCATATATGCTTTAGTTTCGGACTTGAACTTATGTGTTTCACCCATAACATGATACTCAACGCATTAAAAAGTAAAAAGGCATTATTTCATTACACAAGGTAAAACATTAGTATTCGCCATGAAACGTATACCATATGCTCAAATCAAAACTTGAAGGCTTGATAAATATTGATCAAATATGTTGTTTTTGTAATTGAAATCAAACGGAATCAGAATATCATATTCTCTGTATTGTCCAAAATACTCTGAAATGAGATTAAAATACTTTCCAGCAATCGCTTGTTCGAATTTACAAAAGATTAACGGAACAACGAAATCAATGGACCAGATATTTTACAACTATTTACTATAATGTACACCTTTAAGACTATTTAAATATTGACTGTTTTCCATGAACGCATGTTCGTGGTATTATTATGTGATAAATTGTATAATTATGTTACTGATTCTTATAGTATTTTGAATTAATGTGTCCTAGCTATATTTAAACATATGTAAATTGCGAAAGACACTGAAACTGTCGATATCAAAAAATTATAATAATAAATATGGAAATGAAAAAACGTCTTCTAGTCACAAAAACTATCATGTTGAAGCCATTTTCTGTCAGTAATAGTTAATTTAGTAACTTCTGACACAAATATGTTAACGAATTCAAAGAGATGTGAAGATCAAACGAACTAATTCTCACACTGTTTAGAACATTCCCCCCTAATTTGGAAGTAAGGAAGATGGGAGGGTTGGTGGTTAAAAAGTCAAAGAAGGAAAAAATATTAATATGTTCATAAAATCAATTTTTCAACATAATTCCCATTTGTTTTCGCATCTGAGGATAGCAATGTGTCCAAATTTAATTAAATTGTGAAAATGCTATTATGTAAATTTACCAACCATATGTTAATACAAAAAAAATACATTGCGTTCACCTAAATAAAAACACAAATGTAAATTTCTTATTTATTTCAATGTATGCCAGAATCGTCTGGACCGCTCAAAATGGCCGTGGAAGATAAAAGTTTTCCCATTTTCAATTGTATCATCCCCATAATGTATACTTGTATATCTGGGTGTAATAAAAGATATGTTCTGTGCTATTGCTTACCTGGAACGAATGGCAATATAATAAAGCTTGGGAAGTGTTAAAAACCGGAAATGAAAGCTCTATTGTCCCGAGCACTATCTATGAAACGCCATTACTGCCTTATGTTAACAACTCATATGATATTTGGTTCATTGTATTTATGATGAGTCAAATACATGTATGCATGCTGTCCTGTTAAGTATTTTTATAGTTGGTTATATAGGTCTGTTATTCAGTTATCTGATGATCATGTTCGGTTGATAACAATCATGTTGCGTTAAATATTAATGATGTTCTGTTACATTTGTATATGTTTAGTTCATTTACCATTGTGTTGGGTTCCATAGGCGGATCCAGCCGGTGTGTGTGTGTGTGTGGGGGGGGGTCCCAGTGCGCACAGCTACCTTCAACTTTTAATGTCTCGGTCAACCCGTACATCTGCATGTAGTTACACAGAGCTTGTGTTTTCTGAACATGCTAAAATGTCCCTAGAATGCATCAGATTCATTATTTGATTTCAAAATTTTCAGAAGGAGCCCCCGTACCCTCCTAGTACGTCTAAGTAGAATTTTTTTCGTCCAAGCATGCCCCTGACTTGGATTAGAATGATATGCGAGGCGCGTAGCTACCTGTACGCAAAACAAACACGGCTGCATACACATGGTCCTCAAGAATAAAAAAAATACATGAAGTCTAAAAACGTAGTAAATACTGAGGTTGAGGGAGTATATGCCTCCTTTCAATCAGAAGAATTCTTAACTGCGATCCGTGAAAAAAAATATTGTGAACATTTGAAGCAATTTTTATAGTAAAATAATCATAAACCTGTTACGAAGATTGTGTTGATGTTTAATATTGGAATAATTCCTGCACGAAAACAGAGTAAATAATCAAGGGGATATATTACTCTTCTCGGTATGTGATAAATTCGATGCGCTTTACAAGGTCAATAAAATCTATTCTCTATTAACTATAGACCTTAACCTTTAGCCTGCTGAGCAAATGTCGTCTGCTTAAACTGTCGTCTGCCTTTATTTTAAAATGCATCAGAATCGCCAAATATTTGGAGAAGTTATTGGCCGTGTTTCATACAGCTTTGATCCTGATTAACTCGGCGTCTAATCTGGATCCAAGCTGTTTGCAAATTCTATCACGATCGCCCGTAGCAGGCTAAAGGTTAAAACATTGCAATCTTAAAAGATGTAGGCACGAGAAATGTTTTATGTTTCCTTTTTTACCATCTCAAGGTTTACCCGTAACAACTGTTCTAACTCTACCATGCAGTAGTCTTCTCTTTATTTTATTTTCAAAACTACCGAAGACAAGTCCGTGAAATGTTCAAGACAGTTAAAGGAATGTCAGACATTATTTGACGTGAAGCTAACGGGAGAGTCAACGGCCTCAATCTTGAAAAAAATCCATTTGACCTCTACCAATATCTTCTCGGTCGATTGAATAAACTTGTAAATTATTCTCATCGACCTTGGAAATTATTTAAAGGTAAAATTTGCATCCACATGAAGTGTGATATTCCGACTCTTGACATAATACAACACACTGCCAGTCGTGTATTACACGATCAACTAAATTTACTATCTGTACTAAAAACATCAACTTAAAGGCTTGTCTAAAGCTCGATTTTGCATATTTGAAATTTCAAAATATCCAGTGTTTCAATCATGGACTATGAAGATTATTATAAATTTACAAGTATGTTTCTGAAGGAACCAATTAACTTTCGCGATCATAACTATTGTGGCATAATTATTGGCTAAATTTGCGAATTTAAAAATGGGTTTCGTCGTTTTTGTAATCTATTATGTTAGCTTTATTTCATTGTTCATTTTGTATCAAACGATGAATTATACATTGTTCAAATTTTCTGGAAATGTATTCAGTTCCGTTTGGTAACTATCCCCATCATATATAATAGGAACGGGTATACTGAAATGGGGTTGTCCGTCCGTCCGTTTTTTTTCCACAGCCATTTCTCAGTGAATAGCGGGTAGAAAATCATGAAACTTCACATAAATATGAACCAACATACTGTGATGATGCCAGCTCATATTTCTTTGATTGGTCAGTTTTCATTAGAGTTATTGCCCTTGATTTTTGAAAATTTACGTTTACAGCCTTTTCTCAGTAACTAGCTGGTTGAAAATCATGAAACTTGACTTAAATATGCACCACTTTACTGCTGCGATGCCCTTCCATTTTTTTTGGATTGGCAAATTTTCAGAGTTAATGCCCTTGATTTACAGAATAATTTTCGTTTGCAGCCATTTCTCAAGCACCAGCAGGTAGAATTTCATGAACATTTGAAATGAAAATGAACCAACATACTGCAATGTTGTCCGTCAATTTGTTTATTGATCGGTCAATTCTACATTCAACATAAAACCTTTATTCATAAACAACCCATCAAACAATCACAAGTCATTATTGGCGGGGGTATCTTTTCATTGAAAATGTTTTTTTTTTTTGTAAAATATTTCATATGTTTCGAACTTTAAGGCTCGTTATTTTCGAAATCTATAAGGAAACAACCCTAAGGAAATCTCTTTGGTTTACACCTGGAACTCAATGCAAATAAGAATAGGTTTAGTCTGTTTTTATCATAAAAATGTTTTATAGGTAAAGAAGATTGAATTAAAAATCAATTTGATGAATCATATTCGCTGATTTGGTTAGATCAGCATCTTTAATTTTTCCACTACTCATACAAAATTCCTTATGTTAAGGAATTTTGCGTCATTTTTACTTTTATTTTGGTGGTGTGGTTAGATCAGCATCTTTAAATTTTCCACTACTCAGACAGAATTCCTTATGTTAAGGAATTTTGCGTCATTTTTTACTTTTATTTTGGTGGTGTGTGTCTTAGGAAGCATACGGTTATGCGAATAGGCATTTCTTTATTAAGAATTTTGTGTTGATTATAAGGTACATTAAATGCACAATTCTTAGAAGTTTTAAATCACAACCCCAGCCTACAACAATAGTTGTTTAGAGCAATGTATGTGGCGAATTTTGAAAGCAGTTCAGTGTACTAATTCGAAAACAGAATTATTTCATTGAGAAATTTCAATCAAGCACTGTTGCTATCTGATTTACTACTATCATTAATTTCTAGTTTGACATGACCACCTGTTTTTTACGTCCGTCAATTCGATTTCTCATGGCAACAGTATCCACATATTGCTCGACATTTTACAAATTAAAGTACATTGTATACGATAACATTCTAGTTATCCAAAAGATGTTATCAACATAACGCTGAATGAACCGAACAACATATCAAGATGACACAACAGAATGATAATCGGAATTCAAACATAATATATCAGAACAGAAAATAACACATATTTTGTACATAATATACATCGTCTTTCACATGCATATAAAATATGTACAGATATTCACGTGATAATGACAATTCTTAATAAACATATTAAATTTTTTATATTGTAGAAAAAATCAATTCATAAAATATAATATAAGTAAATATAATGTGTAATAAATAATATAATTAATATACTTAATATATGACTTACAGATACAGTCGTTTTCTCTGTATTTACTTTTCATGGAGAGTAAAAGAGAAACAATGTTTCAGTAACCTGCAAAATATTAAATCGTAAGTTTACGATACTGTTTCTTTTGTAAAATGCACCTTAATAAAAATGGCAAAATTTCGCATAGTTTTTTTTATTATTTTCACCTAATAGCATATTCATTTTATAAACAGATGGATTTTTGTAATAGAAACAGCTCAAATAC
>JAULCC010363659.1:0-11589 GCA_032358795.1 Nuttallia obscurata | reverse complement strand
AAAAAAAAAGTTAGCGCCTACCGACCCTATTTTTTTGGGGCATGTTAGTGGAAACAAACAACTTTTTTTTTTACGCCTTATGAAGATTGTGTGTAGGCCATTCATAGCATGCAGGTATGTCTAATTCTTAAACTCTGTTCATATTATAGTGTGTACTGATAAATATTTGTCTTACTTACACCAGGAATACTGTAGATTCCTGCTTACACATACTTTTATTTCTTATCTTGTTCTTATAGTGTTAATATTTCATAGTTTCATTGTAAAAATAAAAAAAAAAATTCTTCTCCATCCACAAAAACAAATTTATGAAAGCAAGGACATTGCAACACAATGGAAGGATGTTCAAAGCATGATAATCGGGACAAACAGCTTCAATCTTTCAATAGTTTTCCAATTCTGTACAGTACTGCAGATGTAAGTCATTCAAACCTTCCCATGATAACTTAAAACTGTGAGTTGACCATTGTGATAATAATATATATTAGGAAATTTAACTCTCCATTATAGAGTAGCATTGAGTGGCCAGAGTTGCCTTTCTTTGTTTAATTGTAGTGTTTCTGTGACTTAAGGTAAAGGCATTGAACGGCTACCATATAAGAGAATTTTATAAAATGGATTCATGCTGGGGTCATGCTATGGCTGCAACCAACAATAAAAGCTAGGTAAGAATCTCCAAAGGCCATTAACTGCTGTGTGTATTGTTCTTCTTAATAGTTATGGGGCTAGGTCTTATCAGACCCCATGGTGTGATGTTGATTAAATTATTTAAAAAAACAAAACAAAAATTACAGGCTATACAGCATGCCAAAATTCCCTGGCCTTTGAATAATAGATAGCTTCCCTGACACCCATTATATCACCACTAGAGCTAATGTTTTCAGACCAAGACATTTATTTCATATATTTTATTCAAAATGAAATGGAATGGACAACATGCGAAGCCTATTTTAGTCCTCCTTAGACATTTATTTTCATTTAAATAAACCAGTGTATCAAACTATCTAGTGTCCAGAAGTGCAGGTGTCCAGATAAGGCAGTGGTTACGCACTTGCTTCTAACCAACACAAGCCCTGTTTTAATTCCCAGCCTGGTCTAGTATGTGAGAAGCTTCTATGGTGGTCTCCCATCAACACAGGTTTTCCTAAGGTTCTCCATTTTCCTCCTGCAATACACCTCCAACTGTGCCAACAAGAGGTATTGATATATAAGTTGTAAGACCTTTTTTTGCAAATGCAATCCTTGTAAAATAAATAAATAAAATAGATCAACCTGTCATTAATTGTTCAAATCCGTTGATCTATTTTTTAATAGCTTATAGCCAGTGTTACACTCCATCAGTCAGTCAGTCAACAGATCAATTTGTCGTTGTTGTTTTTTCTTGTATCCTGTTTTAAAAACTGTCTGTCTGTTGATCAGTCATGCAGTCTATCATTCATTAGTTTGTTTGCTTCATTCATTTCCCACATTGCTTTTTCAGCTAACTTACAAAAATATTTGAGGGATTATTGCAGAATAGCTGTATATTCCTCATTATAACAAATTAGAAAAAGCTTTTGTTTCAATTTGCCCATGAAATGTAGCTGAATGGAATAGTCAATTTCAGTTTTTATTGGCAATATTGACAAATTCTGTGTAATATATATCCAGAAGGCCCAGTGATTTCTGCACACTTTCATATAGAGTGGAGATCCTGCCTTAACCCGGGACCTCCTTGGCCGGGTGGTTATAGTCATTGACTTGCAAAGTCTCAGACCCTCACTGCTGTGGGTTCGAATCCCTGTCTGGGCACTTCGGATTTTTCAAGTGAGGAAGCCTTCCAATTGTCGTGATGTCGCGATATGACTGATATACTGTTAAAGCGATGTTTAATTCCAAATAAACAAAACAAACAATTAACCCTTAGCCTGCTGAAAAAATTGTTGTCTGCTTAAATTGTCATGCAGAATTTAAAATCGATCGGGTAAGCCCAATATTTTGAGAAAAAATGGCTGAGTGTAAAATAGCTTGGATCCAGATTAGATGTCAAGTTACTCAGCATTTAATCTGGATCCAAGCTGTTCGCAAATTCTATCACGGTGGCCTTTTGCAGGCTAATTTTATTGTGTTACCCCAAAAAAGTTAGGACCTAAATTAGATGGAATGGGCACATATGCAAACTGATTCTTCTTTGTTGAGAATTGTCTACTTTAGTTTTCAAACACAATTATTCCACTAAACTGGTTATATTCATATGATGTGCAAAACTTTTGATGAAGTTCAAGAAATGTTTTGGTCAGGCAATTGCAAACAAACAGCCTGTATATATCATTCATTGTCTCTAGATGTCACAATGGTTACCTTTTGACTTGTTTATATGCTTAACCCTTTCAGAGCTGAATTGTCGTCTGCTCGAAATGTTTTGCCTGCCAAAATTTTAAAATTTGCCTTTTCTGTATAATTTTTCAAAATGAATTATCTGAATGACAAACTATTTGGATCTAAGATCAGATGCTTTTTTTGTCGCGGTTCATCAAGATCAAAACTGTTTGCAAAGGTAAATCACTAAACGGGTCCCACACTAAAAGAGTTAAATCATACTGCTTTGCATAATACAAAACTATTTTATTTAAAAAGCCATCATAAAAGAAGTTTAATGTTAAGCAATGAACATTTTGTCATTTAAAAGCTTAACAGTTTCACCATCACACCAGACATTTTTTTAAAACAACTATTGTCTATTATCTCCAAAAATGGGAAAACTATTTGGTTGCACTTTGAGGTCAGGCCATTTTTTCTCACAGACAGATTGACTGGATTACTTGGAGACCTAGAGTAATCATATGGCTGCCATGACAGCAATCACTGATCAAGGAAGTGGACTAGTATAATCCATGTGACCCCTGGACACACCAGTCGGCAAATATGTACCGGTAATTAAAATAACCACTTATTTTTAATTAAATGTTATTTCTTACAAATTTACAGTCACTAGTAATAAAATTTTGACACACTTTTGTTGTCATAATTTACAGTCACTAGTAATAATATTTTGACACACTTGTTACCACAAATTTACAGTCGCTAGCAATAAATTTTGACATACTTTTGTTGTAATGTTCCTAGTTCAACATTTACCTACTACGCAAGGACTGAAAGCGTCAGTTGACACTATATTCATCATGCATATTTATGAATTTTTGTCTTCAGTCTTATAAACCAGTAGTTATGCAAATAATCATGATCATAAAAAAGAATTAATGGGTTTTTCTGTCTGGATATGTAAACATTTATGGGAAACAGTTTGAATTTAACTTGCTTTTCTGTTACAGGATATGCAGGTTGAGGTAAGGTAGTTAAGTTATAGCCTGTCTTACAGGCATTGTGTAGATTCAGTACTAATTTAGGTGATTTTTGATAAGGTTCTGAAGACTATGCACTTTTAGCCATTGGGAAAGCATATTACATGATAATACCTTAAAAATATTTATGGACTGGTTTACTAGAAAAGAGTGAAAATAAGTCGCAGTAAAGGTTTCAACATTATAAAGGATATTTTTTATATATTTTTTATATATTTTTTAACATTATAAAGGATATTTTTTATAGTTGTCTGTTTATTTAGACTGATTTATTTAAGCTCAATTATGTTGAAAGCCATTACTTTGTGTCAAATGAAGGTCAGGAGAATGGCCCACATTTAAGGCTTGTACCCGCAACCTCCTGAGCACAAAGCGGACACCATATCCACTACACCACTGCCCTCTCCACTACACCACTGCACCTTCTGTTGTCTGTTTTGAAGGGAAATGACATAACATGTAGATCCAAATCAATTAGCTCCATTTAGAGCTATTTTTTGACTTGTCAACAGAGGTCTCATTTATAGTATATTACAAAGTTTTTATGAAAATTAACATCTTAGTGTGAAGGGGAATGGCTCTCCAACCCTCAAACATCAACTGACGGGGCCCCATGTGGGCCTGGGGCGTGCCAATGGAGCACAAGAACTTGGACCACTGCTTAACCCTGGCATGATCGTAATAGGCGACTAACGGGGTTTGAATGTGAATCTGGAGTTTCTGCATCTCTGATTCTCCAGCAGGTATTAAGTTGTTGGATCCATACCCCATATTTTTATTTTGATGTAAATGAGATTTGAATCCAACAAGTTTTTTCCTGTATGGCACCATATAACCTATACAGTGTTGCGTTACCGTAAAACCCAACTCAAACAAAAAAATAAAATCAACTGACAGGGGAAAATAAACCAGGCTTGGAATTCACCAACCCATTCTTAGTCTTGAGAATAAAGGATAGTCTAGAACACTTTCTGTTGGCTTCCAGCTAATGCCAGAATGGTAGGTGCTGGGAGCCAGACTTAAGTATTAGAGATTATTCTTTATTCTAAAGACTAACAAGTTTGTTTATTCCAAGCCTGGTCCTCAGTGAAAAGGAAGAAACTTTCCTACATAAAACATTGGTTTAGACGAGCCGTACTCTTTCCTTCTGTATCTTTTTTCATATAATCAAATGTTTGAACTTTGATTAAATATATATGCTTCATTATCATATGTATGCAATCCAAATTTTCCAATTGTTTATTCATTAACTGATTTAATTGGAAAAAGAATTTGAAATATTAATACAGAGTATACTGCATAAAATAAGAAGAGAGTTTTTCCACCAAGGTCTGAGGTGTCTTCAATTAAAAAAATTAGGAAAATTATTCCATGGAAATCCCTCCTCACAGCCACTCAGTCATAATCAGCATATATATACACTTATGTAGTTCACCATAATTGTGTTGACATTTTGTTCATGAGAGAAGAAATTTGATGTGTACAACCTACAAATAGCTTATGTTTTGGCATTTATTTGTACTTGTCATTCCCTATCTGTCAGTGCATTTTATATTAACAGGGAATTTATTTTATGAGATAAATAAATGCAAAACAATGCAGACTCTGATCGAGTGTCTGATATGGTTCTACTCCAGTTGCAAATAACAAAAAGCTGCTTGTTTCCAGCTTGTAAATGGTGGAAAAATGTTTCCTGACACATTGTTAACCCTTAGCCTGCTTAACAAATTGTTGTCTGCTTAAGCTGTTGTCTGCCTAGATTTTAAAGTTCATTGGATTTGCTCAAAATTTGAAGAAACAATTGGCAGAGTGTCAAACAGCTTGGATCCAGATTAGTTGCTAAGTTACATTAGGGTTTTATATTCTGTCATGGTCTCGCTTAGCAGGTTAAGGGTTAAACCTCAGAACATGAACATAATGTACAACAGAGTGTACGGTAACTACCCAGTTAGCTCAGTGGTAAAGCATCCGTTTCCTGTGCTGGAGATTGTTGGTTTGATCCCTTGTCGAGTCAAACTATAGACATTAAAATTTGTAGTATGGCTTTCCCACGGTGACACTCATGCTTTTGGATATGCTTTATGGTTCCTTGGTATAAAGATAAAGTGAGCTGCAGGCATTCAGTCCCCGTGCACCAGTGCTTTACTCTGGGCACGTGCAAGAACCAGAGATCTACAGTAGGGCTCTCTGTATCCACATCTGTTTCACTGGGACGTCATTTAGCCCTAGAATTCATAAACTGAGATAAAAAAAAACACAGCAAAAACAATGAGATAATAAACAACTAACAGTAACACATATTTGTAAGCATCACCAGGTTTTTGATGTGATAATTTCCAGAACTGAATTATAGTCTCTTATCTGCAGTTTTTCATAAATTATAATCTCAGTGAGAAAGAGTTTAGTCTCAGTTTAACAGAGGCTGATATAGATCCAAACTGTTTGCAATGGTAATAACTATTTGGGTCCAGCACTGAAAGGGTTGAAATATTATTCTCATGGAAAGAAAGACATGCAAAGCATTTACGTGATAATTGGCCCAAGGATCTTCGTACCTCAGTAGATGTCTGACCCTCGGATATTTCTATTCTATATGACTACTCATGGTGGATTCTTATAATCCCGCCTGAGGGTGAGAAGTCTTCTGGGGGACAAGGCTTTGCCGAGTCTCTTTGTAGATTTCTAATCCCAAGGGTGGGATATTCCTATCCTACATGAATAAACAAATGATGGATTTTTTCTCTTCTATACTTATTTATAAAGTGGCTTTTGTTTTAGATTTTAGATAACCCAGTAATGTTAATGACGTCAGGATATGTTATTTCGCGTATGGAATATGTCACAACTTTTTCTACGACTTATGTGACATGTAAGATTATCTTACATGGGTAAAAGCCCTATGTTCCATTGGCAGAAATGGGAGATATAATAGTCTTGCACTGACTCATATTCATATTCATATTATGACAGCCTTAGACTTTACAAAATTTAGACTTTAGACTTTCAAAGACTTTAAAAAATGGTAGTAATGGCTTCCCTCCTTGATGCTCAGGATTAAGGATTAGCATTACAACTGGTTTGTCGGTGTCAGGATAAAGTGACTGGCTGGGGTTCAGCCCCTACGTGTATCAGTGATATACACTGGGCACGTTAAAGAACCATAGTTCTCTACAGAAGAGTTCTGTGTATCTGAGTTCTGTGTATCTGTCTCCCTCTCTCAGGGGCGTCCATTAGCCCTAGCTGGCAGAAAGTGACGTAAATCAAACAAACAAACAGCCTTAGAGGTGACAGTGAGATATTTAATGTGGTATCACAAGAATAAGAAAATAACATGACCCAAGCAGGATTCCATATTGGAAAGGTTTGACAAGTTCTTAGTGTTCACATTATCTGAGATTCCATGCTTTTGCTTTTTGTTAGATATGAATGAACACAGGTCAGTCACTGTCCATGGTCTAGGACTTACAAAGGTGATAATTGCTGTTTAAAAAAATTCTGGATGGCTGGTTTTCTCACCTGTCAGGTATCTTACCATCTAAGACAAATTAATTCTTTATGCAGGGACACCAAGGTCAGTCACTTTTGATGTGAGCTAACAGATAGGTGAACAGTTATATTAACCATTTAATGAAATTGTAATAAACATCAACTTTCATCAAGCTGATACCATTTTCAAATGATGGTAAGAATTTATTATGTACTGGTTCATAGATTTGTCTGTTATTTAGTTCCTATGTCGAGGTTGGTTTTACTTGTAGAGAGTATGTAATTAAACATTTAGGAATATATGTCTTCCTTACAAAATCAGACCTGCCATTTCTCAGACTTTTGCGCTGTTAATTACCAGCATTTTATGCCTGTTACAGGACTAATATAGGTACTATTTTTTCAGAAGAAAGGGCTGGCCTTTTGCCAAGAACTGTCATATAAATGAACAAGAGTGTCTGGTTAACCCTTAGCCTGCTGAAAAAAATGTCGTCTACTGAAACTGTTATCTGCCTGGATTCTAAAATTCATCGGATTCGTCCAATATTTGGAGAAACAACTGACTGAGTGTCAAACAGCTTTGATCCAGATTAGACAATGAGTTACTCAGCATCTAATCTGGATCCAATCTGTTTGCAAAGTCTATCACAGTTGCGCATAGCAGGCTAAGGGTTAACATATTGGTATGGCGGTAACAGGGCTCACCTATGTAGCCATATGTTGATGGTTTGAATTAAAGTCTAGCAGTAGTTGCCATGGTTTTTGTCATTGTACCATTAAGGTCATATAAAGAGGCCTCTGTAGCTAAAGTTGTCTACCTGAAATCACTTGGTCCTGCTCATCGTTATTTAACTGTGGGTTCAAATCCTGGCTGTTTTTTTTCACAGATAAGTAACCAAACTATGTACGGAGGGGGTCGATAAATACCAGCCCCATCAGGGAAATAAAAGTGTACGACAGAGTCTTGCATTTTTCATCTGTTTATATAGATATAAGTTCCCAGCTATTCACAACATTCACAGAGTTGACCTTTGGTTGCTTTAATAATTATCAAAGGAATTTGTTAAAGTTAGATATAAATTATATTACTCCAAACAGTACATAAAAAATTTCTCATTATTTACCAGGGAGTGGGAGGGGACAAACAAAGTTACAGCTACCTATGATTTCAGCCTGTTAGCATGCAAGTACGGTTCACCATTGTGTTCGTTTACATACTTATTTTTCTGGTTTCCTTAGTTTTGGATCTGTAACCCTCAGAATATTTAAGGTTAACTCAAATATTAAAGTTATCACAGCTTTTGTGACAGTTTGGGCAAGTAACGGTTTATTTTTGCGACTGGGGTGTAGGAATTAATTAGGTTCATGGTGGAGATAATTGTTTTTGAATTAATAAGGATGTAAAAAGTGGTGTGTATGAGAAATTTGGGTCGGCTTGCTGTCAGCCATATTAATAATTATGACATATTGAAGCAGCTCTCTGATGATGGTAATATTATGTCAGAGTTAGAAACTGTCATTAATATTATAGCATATGTAAGTGTGTTTTATGAAGTCAGAGTAGCTTGTATTCAGGAGAGTTAGGATGGATTTAAAGGAAGGTGTTAGGACATAACACAAAAAAGGTAAAATTTAATATTCTCTGCAGAATTTTGAAAGAAAAGATAATTGAAAACTAAGTAGATCAAGTTTACACATAAGACATTTAATATTCTTGTGTTATAAACTGTTTTTCATTCTGATAATTGTTAACAGCAAGTTCTTACCCTTTGAAAGCTGAATGTTCATAAGGTTATTATAATTTATTTCAGTTTGATAATGTTGAAAGCCTGTGGCTTGTAGAAAGACTTTTAAGACTGTTTCTTGGTTAGAATCACTACTTGGTGTCTAGTGAAGGTCAGGAGAAAGGCACCCTTTGAAGCTCTGATCTGCAACCTCCTGATGATAAGGTGGACACTATATCCACTACACCACTGCACCGTTAGGACTGTTAATCATGGATTCTGAATTATTCTATTGATAAAATTTAAAACTGGATAATGCTGGGTCAAAAACTATGGTAGGTCAGCAGGGCAAATCTTTGATAGCTACATTCCTGGCCCTATCTTCATGAAACTTGGTCAGAATGTTTCTCTTGATCAAGTCTTAGACCTGCAGTTTGAAAGTGAGTCATGCTGATTAAAGCAACTAAAGGTCAAGGCAAAATCTTTCAAAAACCTTGTAAACAGTGTAGAGGCTATATATTTGGGCCAATGTTTAATGTTATAACATCTCAAATGAGATAAAAACTAGGCCATGTTAGGGGAAAAAATGGGTTACTAGGTCAATTATTTTTAAAACCTTGTGAACATTCAAGTGGCTATACTTTTACTGTATCAAACTTGGTTAGACTGTTTCTGTTAATGAAATCTTGGATGAGTTTAAAACACATTTTCTAGCATGACAGCCTTTTCACTGCCTAGATTATATATAGAGAAGGAAACACTGTGTTGACATTAACCCTTAGCCTGCTGAAAGAAATGTCGTCTGCTTAAACTGTCGTCTGTCTAGATTTTAAAATTCACCAGAATCACCCAATATTTGGAGAAACAACTGGCTGAGTGTCAAACAGCTTGGATCCGGATTAGACATTGGGTTACCCGGCAAACACTGTGTTACTCGGCATCTAATCTGGATCCAAGCTGTTTGCAAATTCTTTTTACAGTCACCCTTAGCAGGCTAAAGGTTAATGTGGCAAATGCAATTCAGCCCTGCACACTTACTATTAGACTTGTACGTATTGTTGACGACAGTGTAAGTGAACATTGAACTTTGACTAAATTACGAGAATATTCTCAAAATATACCAGCACCCGATAAAAACATGAACACGAACAATTTCAGAAATAAGTATACTTTTCTCCTGTCAATAGCAACCGATAAAGAATACGAAACTAGCTTTATCTGATTTATTTGCTGTTTGATCGGTATCCAATCTGATAAGACATAACATCAATATTTTTGGCAAATATCTAGTATTTGTTTCAACATTTATAATAAGGAGACAACACATGATAGTAATGTAGCCAGCCCCTGAACTAAATGTTTATTTCCGTTTGATTACTTAATCTAATATGATGCACATGAAAACTGGGTTTACTGAAATCCAGGGACAGATGTTTACTTATCTTTTTTATTGTGTCGCCCTTTCAGAGAAAGTGCTATACATGGGGATCCCTTTGTCCGTCGATTGGTCACAGAAACTTTATGTTGGCAATAACTTTGACATTTATAAACATTTCTTCTTTAAACTTTCCAGGTGTATTGCTCATGACAACAGATCATGCCAAATTCTGTAGGTCAGTTTCATATTTGACAGAGTTATATCCCTTTTTTTTTTTTTTTTTTTGTTTTATTCGGAATTTAAAGTCGCTTTAACAGTATTTTTTTGTAACTAAATTTTGTCTTGAAAACTTACCATTGGCTATAACTTTACCATTTATGTACATTCCTTCTTCAAACTTTCAAAATGTAACCCCTATGATAACAGGGTTGTTATGCTGCAAAATTCTGTAGGTCAAGGTCATTTTTGACAGAGTTTGGCCCTCTTTTTTCTCGGATTTTCTAACAAAGTGCAAGAGGGCGACATAGGTGTTATCCTTAACACCCATCTAGTTTTACAATTTGCTGCTGATTTATTTATCTGATAAGTTCCAAGATGAAGGAAAACACATATTAGTTTAAATTGTTCATACAGAAATATAAAAACATCTGCTAAATACAGTGAAAGATGAAATCAAAACCCTTGTCCAGATATTTGAAATAAAACTTCAAGCATTAGACACCGCCCAGAAGGCGGTGTCTATTTTGGGATGCATTTCCTATTTTTACCATGGGTAAGAGGTAGCACATATGATGGGGTCAGTGAATAGTTTCTCTAACCTTAGTTTAGTTTAAACTCAGAATGTATGATGATAAATAAATGCTCTCATGTCACAATTATAACATGTTTAAAATGAACATACAAATCAAAAAGATATTTACAAACTGTAGCAGACATTTATGAAAAATTTAATATGAACATTTATTTATATTCCAAATCCTCAATAACGAGGTAGTGAAAAAGCTATAGGCCTGTTTGATTTGTGTCTTCGATTCGCTGTGTAGAACAGGTGCCAGATATGTACCAGGAACAGAGGGAATCAAATACAAATGCATACGGAGAACACATTCAGCAATGTCTGTGTCTGATAATTTCCACATTTGTCATGAATAAATCCCAAATGCACATTTGTTAACAGTTATTTATTCTGACGTCATTGGTCCACCTGTACTATATTTTCGATTGGAACAATTGGAACATGTTCAATCAAGTCATCAAAATCAGAGGATTTGTGTAAAGATACTTAGTCTCTACCTGTTTGATATTTTGCCATGAAACAAAAGCCACCAACCGCTTCGCTACAGATAGAAAATATTTCCTATTTTCTTGTAATGGACACTTTTAAAGTATCCAAAATGGTTGACATAAATCAGTGTGTAACAGGCAGCAGATATATATAAGACTGCAAAAAAATTAGAACTAGCTTAAATTTAGTACAGTTTTACTTATAGATATGTCAAGTGGTTATATTCAAGTTGAAAAACAACCAACCGTAAGTATTTTAAAAGTATGAAAAAATAGATACATAGATAGATGTTGTTTTTTTTTTTTTAATTTAATGTCGCTTTAACAGTATTTCAGTCATATTGCGACGTCCAGCTCATTACAGGTGGAGGAAGAC
>JAULCC010363548.1:0-11590 GCA_032358795.1 Nuttallia obscurata | reverse complement strand
CTCAATGTTTGTATATTTAAGGATGGGCAAGTTCGGTTTGGCAATATAAATTATATAGATAGATCAACATGCAAACTATATCACAAAATAAATAACTTTCATAACATGCCAACCTATTTTTACACGTAGACTTTCTGTAATTCTCACATCTTTGCTAGCCATGTTTACATCCCATTTTTTTCTGCAGCGGAAATGTGCACCATATTTATTACGATGCCGTGATAATCGCGCTATTGAAGAAACTCGGTTGTTTTAGACCACCTGTAACATTGTGATTTGAAACCACAACAGAAAATTAGTTTTCATATTAATTAATCAAATATTTGCAATATGAGCCAATGAGGAGAAGAGCAAATCTCTCCAAGAAACTTCAACTCTTTGGTAGCGTGTCACGTGACTTTTTAAAGGAGTCATGTGATCATTCAAAATGGTGGATAGACTTTACGGTCGAAAACTACATATCCTTTAAGAACATATCCGTTCTGTACATCAACTGCAAAAAGGTTGCCACTGAAGACATGTCTGAAAATTAAATTGCTTTTGAAATCTGTTGTTATTATGGCCGATTTATTGTAAACAGTGTCAATAGTAATTCATTAATAATAAGTTAAATCCTATCTCCGTTTGGGGATTTGTGGATGTTTCACTTCTTACCGTTTCGCTACCTGATACCTTTTGCTACCATGTAAGTTTTGCGGCTAGATGATTCGCTACCCAATATAAATTACACATTTTTTATAAGGAAAACGTGTGAAAAACATCAGATTTATAGTAAGATAAGAGGATGTGAGATAACATCAATAAGGAAGTTGAAATATAAGGAATTGAAATTGGGTTTAACAACACAAGACATGTATATATCATGCTCGACATCACCACTGGAAATCGCAAGTAGACGAAGAAAAGGATCTAGCAGTAAGTTTCAAGTCTGATTTAAAATTTGATAAACATATAGTTAAGTGTGTAAACAAAGCTAATAAAATGATAGGAATAATAAGAAGAACCTTCATACATTAGATAAGGAAAGGTTCCTGACACTATATAAATCTATGATAAGACCACATACAGAGTACCGATATGCCACTAATGTCTTGTCACCTAAAATATGACACCTTCATCCTGGAGAATACACAGTGTTGTGCGACTAAGCTAGTCAAGGAGATCAGACACCTGCCATATGAGTCAAGACTTCGCTCTCTTAGGCAACCTACATTTAGTAATTGACTATCTAGAACCCACATGATACAAGTCTACAAGATAATCAACCACATCAATAAACTAAAAAATGTGTTCTTCAATGTATGCAATCATTCTACTACAAAAGGCCGTAACCAAAAATTAGCTAAGTCCAAAAGCAGACAAATTTCACTAAACATCAGACTCAAGTCATTTTCACATAGAAAAACTACCCTGTGGAACAGTAGGAAAATGTCTACAGAGCAGGGACATAAACAGCTTTAAATCAAACCTGAGCGAGTGTTGGAAACACCACCCGCAAAAATTTAACATGACACTTCACAACCATATTGTGCACCGACCGAAATGTTCAGAAACGTAGCTGTAAGGGGCAACAACCTTCCAAGGGAAGACCAACAGTCTGCGGACCTGTAAGAAATAGTTTGTTAAAACATTTACTAGGGTCCGACTTATTACCCAAGACTACCCCAAGAATTCAGTTAAATTAATTCATTTTTTTATTCATCAAAACACTATGTAAAACTATATTGTATTTGAGGTGAGTGATTGTAAAAATATGGTATTGACTTATTCATGACTGGTGTAGTGTATAGTGTGAGATTTACACCATTGTGAAAAGCACAAAGCTAAATAAATACTTGAAAGCATCTGCCACACACACTTTATACAAATGTGTGTGCTTGCCATTCTTTCTTGAATTTTAAAATATCAAAAAGTGTCTTGAAAGTGTCGCATTTGAGAATGTCTTCCCTATGGATCCAGCAAATATCCAGTCTAAGCAGAATATGGTGGACAGAGTTTTTATGTTGTGCTGATTTGAAAATAATTGTTATATTTACCTGCATCATGCAAAATAATCTGTTTGCAAAATTATATGGCCCCAAGGTTTTTAAAGCAAAACAGTTCTTGCATGTGTAACTTATACTGGATTTCTCAAAGTGATAAAAATCTTGTGATGACAAATTTACACATCTTGAATGATACCACTGATAGCATGAATATAAACTTTACAGTACAGTCTACAAATTCCACATGGCCAAAATGGAGAGCTTTTAGTTTCAGTAATTTTACAGGGTGTTTTTTAGGCATTTTGAATATTTTTTATGTAATCAGATCAGCAATAAATCAGTATGTGTCACAATGAGTGTACAACTAAAATAGTCGGTTGGAAATTGAGGCATTTTATATTATTTCATATAAATGTTGATTGCAAGTTTCAGTAACGAGTTAAAGTATATTGTCAGTTAGCCTTAATTTATCAAAATTGTCCCTTTATATTTGTGGACTATAAAAGGTGACAAATTAGGGAAAGACAGTACATCAAAGTAAAGATTAAATAAAAAGTCTTCAATGAATTAAAGATTTAAGGGTTGTTAATCCAATTATTTGTCCAGTTATTTCTCAAATCAGTACTTCGGGAATCATTAAGGGTATTAATTGTTGATTGTTAATAATGTGGCAGATAGCAATGTTTGGCATACACATGGTGCTGATAAGATGCCGACATTTTGTCAGTTATCTGAGACGCACAGATTTATTGATAATTTTTATCCCAAATAAACGACATACTTGATGTTAATTCTTTTGATCTAGCTGCCTGTTAATTAATGTATGCTAGTTAAATACAAACAAAATAAAGTTATAGAATAAAATATATTAGTAATATTTTATTTACAATACAATTGTATTGTTAGTCGTTTTTTTTTATATGTGTAGATATTAAGATACCACAGGTATAATTCATTACAGCATATTTATTTATTTATATTTCTTATTTAGGTGATTTTTTTTAAAAAGACATCTCTTTTAATTCAAAATATTGATGAATAATATATAAATAATCACTTAACTGAAGTCTTTGGGTGTCTTGGTGTAGTATTGGGGTGTCTTGGGGTAGTATTGCCATTTAGTTATTCCTTACTTAATAGCTGTGTGTACGGTCTCCATTTTTTATAAGTGTTTTTTAAAAGACATCTAATTTACACTGAAATATTGAATATTGATGAATACTATATAAAAAATCATTTAACTGAAGTCTTGTGGTGTCTTGGTGCAGTCTTGGGGTAATTAGTCTGACCACATTTATTATGTACATAATGACAAAGACATATAAAGGCAAATATAACATAAGTGAGATCATTACTAGCAAACTTTTAGAATCAATCGCAAAGACAGAAAACAAGGACATACCCTTGTCTATAATATTCCTCTAATGAAAAAATTCTTAGAGGTGTGTTAAGTGTATAAAAGACTGCCTTGCATATTTATAAACTCATTCGGAAGTTTGTGTTTTACACTTGTTGAGTTGTTAATCCATATAACTGATATTACTGATTGATTAATTACTTACAAGCTACAGACACAAAACACTAGTATTTTAAATAAAATTCTTTGATAATCATAAACCAACATACTATCGGTAATAGTTATTAGTAATTGTATTACTTGAGTACAATATATAGGGGTAGCAAAACGTACACTGGTTAGGTAGCAAATCCTCAGGTGCAAAACGGTTTGGGTCGCGAAACATCCATCATTCCCCTTTAGTTTAGGACTTGACAGTTTTAGGAATTGATAATAGTCGAGAGCCTTGATGCTCTACTATTGCTTGAGTTTGAGATTTTGGAGAGAGTTAATCAAATGCCAGTGCCTGTTTACTTTACTTTATCCTGTAGGGGTTGTGAGTTTCTGTTGACTCTTTTAACCCCCTCCTGTTTTTTAACCCAGCCATTTTCCGGTTTTACTGCAGCACATAATTTCACTTTCTTATTACTGTAAGGGCTTATTTACTCCATCAAAATCGGAAACATTAATGTTATGTAGTGTAATTATTTGAGCAAAGTTGCTGTTCCATGTACTGAGACAGTGTGTAGCAGTATTTGGTTTTTTTCTCTACTTAAAAAGATATAAAAAAGATTTTGGTAATTTTCCAGGGGAGGTAATCAGGGATGGGTAAATAGGTTTAACAAAAAAAGCAGCTGTATAAACGAAGAGCACAAGTAATTACAGGTTTTTAAAATACATAATTTTTGTAAACACAAGATAAGAGTGTAACAGGACTGATGAAAAACTATGACCCGACTGGGACTTGGATCCAGGACCTTTGGCTTACTGTGCCAATACTTTACCCACTGATCTACCGAGCCACCCGATCCAGATCTCACTAATGTTTCACCAGTTACCTATACCTGGCCCGTTACACAGTACTCCCCCTTTTTTTCTTTGAGAATCTCAAAGCTCAAGAAATCATGGAAATGCCCTCCGTCTGATATTCAGGTTGGGCGCCCCCCCAGATAGCCATATTTTTCAAAGAACCAAGAAATGACTAGAAGGATTTTAAGAAAGGATCATCTTAGCAACATTTCTGTCAAAATATTTTGAAATCTATGCAGCTGTTTCTGAGAAGAAGTTTTTTATTTGTTTCTTTTGATTACTCTGAGTTCTGTACAGAATTTTTTTTCAAGAGAATCTAGAAGAGGATGAACCAAAGAAATCTCAAGTGAAATCTGGTTAAACTTTGCTATAGAAGTAAAGATTTAATGAAACATAATATTTTAATAATAAAATAGCTGAAATGAATTAAAAAAAATATATTTAAAATAAAAATGAAATGAAAAAAAAATGACAAAATAAAAATAGAAGTAAAAGATTCTCCTGACCAAGAATTAGATACCGGCCGGACATCCATCCAACCAGTTATTGTAAACAAACATTGCTTAACTTTGTAAAGCTGGCATAGTGCTAAACTGCGTGGTTGGCAAATTATAGCTGTTATTCAAAGTATGTAAGGTATATTTGTAAAAAATTATCTTGCACTGCATTTACTAGGTTCATTAAATGTATAACTGAAGCGTACACCATGGAAAAGTTAGTTGGTATGTCACACATTGACAGTTTTGATAGTATAATCTTATGCCATTGATAAAGTCTGGCCTACTTTTCTTCTATTGAAACCAGAAGGAGTACATAGGAACATAAAAAAGAAACGTGATTTCTGAAAAAGGATTGTAATCTTCATCATCATCATTGTTCGTACCGAACAACAATTTCAGAAAACGGTTTGTAATGTTGTTTGTACCGAAATAAAAATTCAGGATGACTATAGAAGAAAAAGCTGACCATTAGATTATATATACCGGTACTATATATTCCATGGCTTATTTTCTATGTTTATATTTTGATCAGTTATCTAGCTCAGTACAGAGATGTCCAGTGCTTTAGATCAAACAGAAGAAGCCCATATGGGCGTTGAGACAGAGCCATACATTGTTGCTGTTGATGTCGGCTCTACAAGTCTGAGAAGTCACATTTACAACCGCCATGGTGCCATCAAAGGAACCAGTTCAAAGAAGGTAGTCATGATTTTGATTTCATTTCTTTGAATTGTAATGCCTAAAGAGATCCTCATGATGACTTTTTGGATCATGGAAAGTGATACATTTTTATCTGGTATCAAAATGTCTTTTCCCTTTTGGTTTATGAACTGCTATTTATTTAAACCTTGTCACAATTGTTTCTATATCAAATTTCCATATTAGGTTCATTGCATATATAATGAGATATAATCATGTTAAGATATTTTTTCAGAATCAAAATATCAAATGGTGAAGACCAGGATTGACACATTTTCATGCTCAATATTATCATATTTCTTGGGTTTAAATAATGTATCGTGATTTATTTTAGCCAATCATGGTTGAGTATTTCTGAGAATGAGTCCAATGCTCAGTTATGGTTTTTTTTCACTTTTTATTTTAATCTCAGGTATGGATCACCTATTCCATACCATCTTTTATTGGACAGCATTTTTAGAAGCCATCTTATGTGTTTACACCCTTAGCATTATTCGGTTCAAATTGTCAATTAATGTGTCATATCTTGTTAGCCCTCTACTCCATTGATAAATCTTAATCACATGAGTGAATATCTGTGCAGTCTGATCAGGATTAACACTGCTTAAAGGGTAATACTTCTATTTCTGTCCTAGAAAATAAGTGTAGATCCTGAGTATGCTGTTCTGGATCTATACTGGTCACATAATGTGATAATGATATAATCCATGAAAGAAATGGTTACTATTGTTTATGTATTTGTAGATTGAAACTCTCCATCCAAATCCTGGCTGGTGTGAGCTTGATCCCCACCTGCTATATCAACAAACAGTCGACTGTATAGTAGAGTCAGTCAAAGGTACCCATGTGTTTTGTCTTACCAAAGTTCAAATGCCACAAATACTAGTGCTTAGATAAGTCTTTTATAAGGAAGGATAAGTTTTAAAACTAAAAGATTAGTCAGTGTGTTATATACATGTAAGTTCATCATTATTTTGCAAAATACTTCAAATTCAAAGCGATATTTTATTTTCAATCAAAAACAAAATGTAACACATAGTTACAGCTTTCAAACCTAATTGGTTTTTTTTATCAAAGTTAATTTCTTAACATTTAGTCTGCTGAAAAAAAAAACAAAAAATGCCGTCTGCTTAGATCTTTAAATTCATCAGAATTGTCAAATATTTGGAAAAACAATTTTGGCCGAGTGTCAACCAGCTTGGATCCAGATTAGATGCGACTTACTCTGCATCTAATCTAGAGCCAAGCTGATTGCATATTCTACCATAGTTGCCCTTAGCAGGCTAAAGGTTAATATTTTTGGCCAAAATTATGATTAGAAGGATTTTACAAAACTTGGCACAACTGTTAACAAGGATGAGACACAGTGTCATGCAGAAGAATCACATTTATTCCTTAAAAGGTGTGGTCATACATAGAGGTCAAAGATCAAAAGTGGTCAAGATAATGTTTGTCCGGACTCTTAATTTCGACATGGATGGATGGATTTTAAATAACTCAGCACAAATGTTAACATTGATGAGGCGGAGTGTTGTGTGGAAGAATCACATTCATACCTTAAAAGGTGTGGTCAGACTTAGAGGTCAAAGGTCAAAATAGGTCAAGATTATGTTTGTCCAGACTCTGACCTTGCCATGGATGGATGGATTTTAAAATAACTTTGCACAAATGTTAATATTAATAAGACAGAGTGTCACACAGAAGAATCACATTCATACCTTAAAAGGTGTGGTCAAACTTAGAGGTCAAAGGTCAAAATTATGTTTGTCCAGGATCCACCCAGAATCTTCATTATGTGGGCTCGACAATGATGCCCTTTCAGCAACATATTCCTAGTATTAATAACCCTTTCCTGCACAGGCTATATTTAGACCATAACATCATATGCTATGTATTGATAAAAAAACACTCAGATAAGGTAAAAAATCAAACCCAAATGTTATGAAAAAGCAAACAAAGTAGACCCTGATCAGGAAGCTCCTTTAAGACCTGCTGATCTGGGTCTACTCTGTTTGCAAAGGTGTAAAATGGTGCTTAACATGTGGTGTAACGGTTTAAAGAAAGTTTACAAAATACTGATGCATTATTAAATTAGCTTATTTTCTGTTGGAAAGTCTATAACTATAATTGAGGGTACTTATGGTCAGTGGTGTAATGGATATGATCTGAACTAGGATTGAACCCACAACCCCTAAACCGTTTAGGGCAAAACAATTACAAGTCAACAATTCTGAACACTGAGCCTTTGCTTGTACATTAATGTACTTTATAAATTCTGGTTTATTGCAATGAAATATGTGTAAATCAGTACCGTATTTGTGTCACTAGCTTGATTTTTGTCAACTTCCAGCGGCTGGTATCAAAATGTCTGACGTGACCTGCATGGGTATATCTGTACAAAGAAATACATTCCTCACCTGGGATAGGTAAGGCTGCTTCTTACATTTCTCACTTGGGATAAGTCAGGCTGTTTCTTACATTTCTCACCTGGGATAAGTCAGGCTGTTTCTTACATTTCTCACTTGGGATAAGTCAGGCTGTTTCTTACATTTCTCACTTGGGATAAGTCAGGCTGTTTCTTACATTTCTCACCTGGGATAAGTCAGGCTGTTTCTTACATTTCTCACTTGGGATAAGTCAGGCTGTTTCTTACATTTCTCACTTGGGATAAGTCAGGCTGTTTCTTAAATACAGGGTGTCCGAAAAGAAAGGTAACACTTTCATATGTTATCCATTTCAATTAAGCGTTGGGGAATTTTCTTCAAAATACCCACACATATAGATCAAAACTCCAAGTTTTTTGGGTGAAAAATGGAGTAAGTATATCTAACAGTATCATTTTTACAATAGTTTTAGTAAAAAAATACCTTTTGCGTCAAAGACGTCATATCAATAATTAATGACTTTCTCCAGATGACGGCCCTTTATCATCTTTCCCTGTTTAACTCGCTCTATGAAATTGTTAATAATAATTATATCTACACATTTTTGCTTGTTTTGCTTGCATACATGACCATACAAGCTGAAATGTGATCATGTGTTTGATCTGTAAACAAAACATCATGGAAAGCGTCAGCATTGTCAGCGACGTCAATTGCCCTGCGACAAAAATCAAGTCTTTGGGCCTGGTCTGTGATATTTAAACTCTGCATAATTTGAATTTTATAAGGATAAAGTTTAAGGTCCTTCTTTATTATGTCATGAACACAAGTTTTAGCTATTCCTGTCTCTGAGGAAGAACGTCTCACTGACTTTTCCGGGCTATTCAAGAGCATTTCCCTAAGTAAACTCACGTTAACGATGCTCCTACTGAATCTCGGCCGACCTGCTTTTGGAACATCCACTACTAATCTATGTCGCTCAAATTTTTGTACGATCTTGTAGATATGTTTTCTGTGTACATTTGTATTCTAAAAATGGTTCTTTTCGTTGGACGTAAGTTACACAATTTGTTTCATGAAAATGTGTGACAATAAAAATGTGTTAACCTGACTCCAATTGCGTTTATTTCAGATGACATCATGTCCTCATCAATGTAAGTGTGTCAATTTTACAAACAGTAAAAACTTCCGTTTAATTTGGTATACATGTGTCAGATAAAAATAACCCTAGATTTACCAAAGTTATGAACATATGAAAGTGTTACCTTTCTTTTCGGACACCCTGTACTTTCCTAACTTGGGATAGGAAAGTCTGTTTCTGAAATACATTCCTCGCTTGGGATAGGTAAGGCTGCTTCGTACTTTCCTCGCTTGGGATAGGTAAGACTGCTTCTTACTTTCCTCACTTGAGAAAGGTAAGGCTGCTTCTTACTTTCCTCGCTTGGGATAGGTAAGACTGCTTCTTACTTTCTTCACTTGAGATAGGTAAGGCTGCTTCTTACTTTCCTCGCTTGGGATAGGTAAGACTGCTTCTTACTTTCCTCACTTGAGATAGGTAAGGCTGCTTCTTACTTTCCTTACTTGGGATAGTTAAGGTTACTTCTAAAAGGTCATTACCACAAATGTAATGCATTCCTCACTTGGGATAGGTAAGGCTGCTGCTTAAATACATTCCTTACTTGGGATCGGTAAGGTTACTTCTTAAAGGTCGTTACCACAAATGTAATGCATTCCTCATTTGGGATAGGTAAGGCTGCTTCTTAAATACATTCCTCACTTGGGATAGGTAAGGCTGCATCTTAAAGTTTGTAACCACAAATGTAATGCATTCCTCACTTGGGATAGGTAAGGCTGCTTCTTACTTTCCTCACTTGAGATAGGTAAGGCTGCTTCTTACTTTCCTCACTTGGGATAGGTAAGACTGCTTCTTAATTTCCTCACTTGGGATAGGTAAGACTGCTTCTTAATGGTTGTTACCACAAATGTAATGCATTCCTCACTTGGGATAGGTAAGGCTGCTTATTACTTTCCTCACTTGAGATAGGTAAGGCTGCTTCTTACTTTCCTCACTTGGGATAGGTAAGGCTGCTTCTTAATTTCCTCACTTGGGATAGGTAAGGCTGCTTCTTACTTTCCTCACTTGGGATAGGTAAGACTGCTTCTTACTTTCCTCACTTGGAATAGGTAAGACTGCTTCTTAAAGGTTGTTACCACAAATGTAATGCATTCCTCACTTGTGATAGGTAAGGCTGCTTCTTAAAGGTTGTTACCACAGATATAACGCATTCCTCACTTGGGATAGATTAGATTGTATTGTTTGCACTTTGGAAAGCAGTAATCATTTCTACTAAAAAGTAGATTTGAATAATTGTAAATCTTAAGTCTTGAATATTCAATGTGTCAAGGTTTAAATTTCGTTTGGTAACAGAGCACAGCTCTGTTGGGTACTGCAGGCCAATAAGAGATGCAGCATGCTTGCATCTTTCGAATCAGTAATCATTGTCATATAATATATAGTCCAATCAGATTTATACGGCTGTTGTGTCACAGTAGTGACAGTATATTTCATTTTGGTGGAGATTATAATTGAGTTATAGTTTACACCGATACATACCACTGACTGACTCTTTCACTGATTCTATCAACTTTATATATACACTCATTTGAAAAAAGGGTTGTATTATGTGAAACCTCTTAACGGGCTGGTGACTGGGTGGGTGACTCAAAATCTTTTCAGGATGATATCTTAAGTTCTGCTTGACATAAGCAAACCTGATTCATGATTGGCTTTTTTATCGTACAGGGAAGAAGCCTATATAATTTGGGTCCTGATCAATGAACTTTCAGCAGTTATGCTCCTTTATGGACTTAGATTTTTGAACAAATGTCGTTTCTGGATGATAACTTTAGTTCCACTTGAGGTATGATGACCAAATTTCATGATTGGCTTTTTTATCATACTGGAAAAAAAATTATCGAATATGGGTCCCATTCAATGATTTTATCCTCAGTTATGCCCCTTAGTAGACTTATATTATTGAAAAATGATGTTTCCGGATGATAACTTTAGTTCTGCTTGAGGTGTGATGACCAAATTACATAAGTAGGTTTTTTATCACAAAGGAAGGAAGCCTATTGATTTTTGGTCCCTTTTTTTTATTTAGGGAGTTTATAATCCCCCTGTATGGATGTAAGATTATTGAAATAATGTTGTTTATGGACATAGTTTTTTTCTGCTAGAGGTATGACAACCAAATTTCATGAGTAGGTTTTATATCATACATACAGGGAAGAAACCTATATAACTTGGGTATAGTTTGATGATTTTTCTTGCAGTTATGTGCCTTTACTTCTACTTGACATATTCTAACCAAATTCCATAGCTTTCTTATCATTAAATGCGCAATGACAGGCATATTTTGTTGCACCATGGTGCTCTTGTTGTTGGTTGCCTAGCTCACTATAGCACAACTCAAGTCAATATTTGACTATGTCTACCAATCACTTACTCCCTTTTTTAGCTCACCTGACCACAAAGTGGTCAATGGTGAGCTTTTGTGATCACCCTTCGTCCAGTGTCCGGCCGTCCGTGTGTCCGTCCGTGTGTCCGTCCGTCAACTTTTTCTTTGAATGACTTCTTCTCCTGAACCACTGACTGGA
>JAULCC010363437.1:0-11591 GCA_032358795.1 Nuttallia obscurata | reverse complement strand
ATGCTGAGATGAAAAGAAAAACGTCATCTTCAAAGCCCCTTATTAGCATATGTATGCAAGACAAAAGGAAGCCTATGTAATGTATTTTTTAAATTTTAAATGAAGTTTTGCCATAAGTACTGTATAACATCTTGATGAATGTAAACTTCTCCGTTCATATTTCTGAAACTGGTAAAGAAGACTTTTAATTTATCCTTGACTTTCAATAATTAGATCTAGCTATCGTTGAATTTACAATGGAAGATTGTTTTTATAAATTAAGTGTTATAAACATCTCATAACGGTTTTCATCTATGAGGCATATCAGTGAAATCCCTAAATTGAATGAATGCTTATAAATTAAAAAAAAAAATTCAAGACAAAACCAGATGTACTTAGCATCGTTTTCCAAACATAAATTTTATTACGCTATTTACAATATATATAAGCATTTCAAGTTGTAAGTACGGTGCGTTATTCTTTTTCTCTTCAGAATAAAATACGCATTGCCTACATTCAAGAAAAACATGAAATTATTCGATTATTATTTAATTTCCGTGAAATTTTGGTTACCAGTATACCATATGATAATATGTTTCTTATTGACTCAAAATTGAAATTAATTCAAGAAAGTTTTTTTAAAAATTAAAAAATCTATGTTGTAGTGTTTGTTTTCTCTTTCCTTATGTATGATAACACTTATAGATCTCATTTTACAGAACATTGCTTAATTTTGTCAATTACTTTGAAATTTGGTCCGTCTAGCTCATTTGATACTTTGATAACAGCATGGCCCTACAGTGCTCATGACCCGTTATCATTTTACAAAATGTCTGAACGACATCAAAAAAGAAATACTTTTCGAAATGGGACTGATTTCAATTTCTGTTCTTGTTCATATCGCGAATGGGTATAAGAAAGAAGCAAATGAACTTAACGTTGATTTGTCACGTGCGAACAACGACGAAATATGGCGTCAAACCTTACTTTGACACGTGCAAACGATGTGTCTAGGCATCAAATATTGATTTGGCACGTGCTAACTGTGTAGCTAGGCGTCATACTTGCAACTTTATAATTTTACATAAGAATACCATCCCGATATAGGCCACCTAAAACTTATGAAATGAACCATACTGTTCAATTTTGAACACTGTATTTTCAAAGTAATACAGTTTACACAAAGCCTTTGGCTAAAATCAAACACTTTTTGAAACTTCAAACCTTGTTCAGTCATCTCATAATGTTATAAGTTAGTGATTAACCTTAAGGCATAATGGTGGTATTACCTTTAGCCTGCTGAGCAAATGTCGTCTGCTTAAACTGTCGTCTGCCTATATATTAAAATAGTCTTCAGAATCGCCAAATATTTGGAGAAACAATTGGACGAGTGTCAAACAGCTTAAATCCTGATTAGAAGCCGAGTTTCTCGGCGTCTTATCTGGATCCAAGCTGTTTGCAAATTCTATCACAGTCTATCGCCCTTAGCAGGCTCAAGGTTAAAACCATAGTTAGGAATCAAGAATGTTGATTTGAATCGCACGTTTTCTTATCAGGAGAATGATTATTATGGTAGACTTTTGCACTCAAGAGGGTTGATATGTGGTCATCCTTGTGCATTAACAGAATGTTTTGTGCGAAGTTTGTGTTATGATAACTTAGGTCTTTTCTCGTGTGTGAATGCTTCTTTCGTTCTGCATGATATAATCCATAATTGTGACAATCCGTAGGGGCACTTATGGTGTCCTGTGTCAGAGGTGACGATTTAAGGGGACATGCTTCCAGGGTTTTCTTGTCCCGTTTACAGATTTTACTAGAACGGTGCACTCTGTATTCACATCTGGCAAAGCTGTATAAAATTTTGGCGTACTTGTGTTTTATCCGGCCCCCTGTCTGGCCATACAAGTATGGATCTAAAGCACTGTTGAGAAATATAAGAGCTATTCCGCATAATTTCACTTGATATAAAATAATGGACTCCCCTGTGGCTAGTTCAACAAGTTGTGACATAACTAATGGTCCCCAACACAATGTCACGGTAAGAATTACGACTATGCACACGGTTACGGCTTTGCCGCCATTGTCCGTGTGGGAGTCCACCCCATGAGATGGGCATTTATCAGCCGTAATTGTCACATTTGTCTGATTATCACCATTCAAATGTTCATCGTTGATTTCGTCCATATAATTTTTATTCCTCATCGAAGACATGACATGTTCGGACGATCCTTTAGTCCGTACCATTGTGGCTATGGTCCCGTAACACGTAGCAATTACGACAAGGCTAAATACTGTAATCGGGGCGATAAAATACAGCATGAAATCACCGGTAGCTGAGTCACCAGTGTTAACAACATTCTTGCATTCATTCATATCACCCCGGTTCCATGATGACGTCACGTAAATTGTACTTCCAAAAGCCGAACTTATGGTAACTAGCCAAGTCATTCCAACTATTGACGCCGTTTGTGCCAATGTCAGTGGTGATTTCAGTCGCCCGTGCACACGGCAATGACGATGAATGGAAATTGACACTAAACTTAAAAGAGACAACAAACAACTTGTTACTCCTAAAAATAATACACTTCCACAGAACACTTCCGGTATGGGTGAATCGGAAAAAAGTAGAAATAGAAAAATCGGCGCCAAACACGTGCACGTGATAAAGTCAGCTCCCGCTAGATTGATAATGATTAAGTCAAAGTTGTTCCTCAGTCTTTTTGTTGTAAGGGCATTAAACAGTACAACACCATTGCCCGTGCATCCTAAAAATAACACAAACATCACCAATACTGTGCACACTGCAAGTGTTGCCGTATGTATACATCCGCTTTCCACGTCAGGAAAATCACTTCCTGTGTCGTTATCCATTGTGTATTCCACGATATCGTACTCTACAATGTTTTGATCATTTGAAACCTTGGAAAGTTTATATTCTATCATCGTCACACAAACGATATCACTAAACTAGCATCGCTGTCATCAGTCGGTAAAAAGTACCCCCGCAAAGGCAAATCCAGACATTTATATAGTACCGACCCTTTGAATTCTTTCCCTTGAGATTAAATCTGTAAGACAGCCAGATTACTATATAAAACGATTTGTAATGCTACAGTCACGCAACCTCACTGCCTTTTTGCCGTGATAAATAAACTATAAATGCAGTATTTCTACAACGATTCTCAATAGCAGTCTGTTTAAAGGCAGTCAATATCGAATGGCTGAGTTACTCCCTAAACACACTATTTGCGTGTTCGTCCGCATTGATGCTATGTAAAATTTAACGGCACAAGAAAGGCCCTATTTTACGAACGAGCGCAGATGCAATCGAGCAAAGCTAATTGAAAATCCATACAACGTTTTGAACATTTCCCAAAACGCGAAATCCAGTTTAATTCTCCGGTATGAAAAAAGTAGATCCTCTGTTAAGAGTGAACTGGTCAGTCAAACGGTTGACTCTTACTTCTCCGTCAGTGAATTGACCATGAAACTTTAAACGTGATCATGAAGCTATAGCGGACAATACAGCTTCATTCACCGTACTTCCAAAAGTAGTCCAACTGATCCGTCAAACTGGCTAACACTTAAGTTCATGTTTAGTAACTACTATTCAGCACTATTCTTGGTCTCTTCAACGTTGAATGTGAACAGAACAAATGTCGCGATTTTATTTTTCATCACTTTTCCAATCTTTCTCTCGCCTTAAATATTTTCCTGTCAGTGCTGTATTTTCAAGGCTTTATTTTTTTGTAGTCGTAAATCTTCCCGATGTCAGGAAAATACTTTCTGCAAAATTCTTTACACTCGAAGTACCTCAGAGTTTACCGCGCGTCAGAAGTAATTCGCAATATCTCTGTCACTTTCTCGCTACCAGCATTATTCTTATCTGGCAGAATCTATCTAAATCTTGAGCATGCGAGCTCGCAGCTGTTTGCCCGGTTTATCTTTTCCCTCACTTTTCCTCACACTTTTGATAAGTTTAAAGTCTAAAAATCCACATAATCTGTAATAACGAAAATATTAACAGCTCCTGATAATCCTGCAGGTCTGTGTTTGATTACACTTCTAGATGTAGTATGACTGGCCTGATGTTCTTCCTCTACGAAGCATAAACTGTTCTTAATAGTCGATTTTCCTCCGATTTACCAGTGAAAAGTGCTAGGGGCAGAATTTTTTGTCCAATAATGTTTGTTTTCCTTTCGTTCGGTTTATTTTCGGGTCTGTGAATGGTTCTCAAGATCTGATTTTCTGCTTCATTCAAGTGAATCAAAGCAAGAGTTGGCGAGTGCAAATACAGAAGTATAATCAATGTTGTCAATTTGTTTGGCAACAAAATAAGCTGCGTCTTTTAATCAGTTACTAAAATTCCGTAAAAGCAGCGTAGACGTTTCAAATGTCCAATAAAACGAATGCTCCATCCATCTAGACTTGTCTTTGAATACCATCAGAAATAACCAAGGCGAACTTTTACTCACGTGAAATCTTGAACTTCAATCCTTATTTCACACTATCCGTTTCTAAAAATAACAGACAAATTGTGTAAGTGAAATTAAATTATTCATATGCACATAATATCTCATATGTTGTTCGTTTCAGTCTGAATCCTTCTTTGATACCGGTACGGTCTAATAAGGCCCGCAGAAGTCCATATTTCCGGTACAGAATAATTTGTGAGGGGTGGGTCCCAAAGTTATCACCCAATACTCGCGAAAAAACAACCCTCGCGTATCACAAGTCCTGGCCTGGCAAGTTATAATTAACTCCACTATCGGCGAAATCTAATACAGCTCTTCTCAGTTCTCGTAAAAGTTTCCTTTTAATTTCCACTCAACGCGCTCATACGTCCTGTGGCTTACTACCGAGTTTTAACAAAAATGTTAAATAAACGTAAGATTTGTCACTTTTGTTGGAATAAATCATTCTCGTATGCAGCAAGTGGTTTATTATCCTCCCTCCGACACTACGGTGGTAATGGCAGACGACATTTGTGTTGTCGTAAATGGCTATTGTCACGGTCGGCGGACGGACAGTTTACGTTTTTGGTTGTCTTCTGCAAAAGAAGAAAAGTAAATATTATGAAACAGAAGAGCTTTGAAAACTAAAGTGAAACAAAAAATTACAACTATGTTGGCTTTCTTATAGTTATGTTATTGACGATTAATTTCTTTTCAGGGATTACAGAATGAATGTTTACCTGCTATGTGTAAAAAGTTAAAGCTTTATCGCCTAAACAAGAATATGATTTACGGACAGAGAGACGATCAAATGGACGTACGGACTGACAAATGACACATAAAACGCCCTGACATAAGTTCAATAGACACGTAAATCCCTTTAAATTGAAAGAATTAAAAAACTGAAAATAAAATGATTTATCTAATCGTCGCCATTTCGTTTTCTTGCGATGTCCAAAGAAACTTAGCCATGTGTATGATGGTTAAAAGCACGATACTCTGATGTAATCTAAAACATATACATATAAATAGAAGTATCAATAGAAGTAACAGTATAAGAAGGAAGGTGTAAGAATACCTAAAATAGAACTACTTTCGACATGTCCATTTAGAATGTTTGCCGTATTCTTCGTTTGGTTAATCTGTTATTATACAACTTATAAAACATTCCAAATGTTAATTTGAAATTTAAATATAATAACTCTATGGTATTGATCTATAGTGTACTGTTATAGTGTACTGTTCATTCTCTAATAATTAATATTTAAAAAAGTTTTTTGGCTTTTTTGTTGTCGTTTTTTGTTTTGCTTTTACAATATTTCAGTCATATCGCAACGTCCAGCTCATTACAGGTGGAGGAAAACCCCGGGGGACCTCTGTACACTATTCCAGTCACAAAGCGCACCCAGGTAGAACCACCTATTTACAGCAAGCCAGGCTGGAAGGCTTCCTCACTTGAAAAATCCAAAGTGCCGAGACCGGGATTCGGCTGAGAGATTGCAAATTTAAAAATTGTATTTCCCTCTAGCTTCTATTCCCGGTTTTCAACACAAGCAAGAATTGGTAACGACAAATTTGTCTACAGCCAATGCAAATCGTTAATCTAGAATATATCAATATATAAAATTATGCTTTCTCAGACGGGATGCTGCAAATAGTCTTAAATTTACGAGGTGGTTTTCAATGATTCAACACGCATCCCAGTACCGGGGTTTTTGTTTTGCTTGCTTGCGGATATGCTGAAAAGTATTGCCTAGGATAAGGGTGTTTGTCGGGGGAGGAGGGGTGGAAGGGGGTCTCACTGACCCAGCGGTTAAAGTCGTCCACTTGTAATCACTTAACCATTCACCGACTTTAAGTTGCTGGTTCGTATCCCAGCTCGTTCCAGAAAATATGTCTTACATCGAGCCAGTCAAGTGAATTAACATAGGTATTGTATCTGCATCGTAACCAGCATCTCCAAAATTAAAGTGCAATTTACACACTTGAAACAACCTTACATGCTTCCGAACAAGTAGCCCCGACTTCACTATACTAATGATGCGAAATGGAAGTTTTTCACTTTCACAAGTACACCGAATTCTGCACTTTGGGAATACAGCGAGTCAACCTATTCTTAGGTCCTCGTTATAAGCCAACAGCAACTCATAAAAAGAAACGGAATTCTTGATGAATCGCTGTAATTTAGAGTTTTCTTTCGATGGCTTTGTAAGAAAATTCATTTTTAACGCGTGGGGTGACATTTTGAAAGGTTGAATACATGTCAAGCGCTGTATGGTATTCATGGATGAAATCGGTTTACAAAATGTTAACACAGGGTCTTCAAATGGGAAGAAAGAAAATCACTTAAAATTGAAATTATTTTAGAAAACTTTCTTTATCCTGTTAAAGGGGGAGTTTAAAAGAGCAGTGGGCTTTATGAGACTTAAAAATTATTATCATTGAAAACTGCCTCGCCTTCCATGGTGCTTGTCAATATTTGTTTTTCTTCAGCCCTGGACGTCTAAAGATGCTTTTCACATTTAAAAAAGAAATGCAGTTTATTGGTATGCGCTTTTGATCATTTCTGAAAGGATTTTATAACATTTATGCGAAAAGATGAAATTATCTACATAGATTAAATGTTAATTTACATCCTGAACTTAATGCATAGAGGACCCCGTGTCCCTTACAGTACATTAAGCCGAGGTTGCTTTTGTAAAAAATACAAGTCATACAGATACATGTACAGGAGTCATATCACACAAGACCTCACGGTAATCTCAGTGGTAGAGCTTCTACTTTTGGTGCAGGTGGTTGTAGATTTGAATCCCAGTCGAGTCAAACTAAAGACTTTAAAATCAGTAGTAATGGCTCTCCCTCAGGACATGATGTAAGCATTACGACTGGTTCGTCGGTGTCGGGATAAAGTGACTGGTCGGGGTTCAGTTCATCGTGTATCAGTGCTATACACTTGACACATAAAGGAAGCAGAGAGGTCTACAGAGGAGTTCTTTGTATCCGCTTCCCTCTCTCTGGGAAGTCCATTAGCCCAAGATGGCTGATTGTGACGTTAACAACAAACAAAACATCTTACTAAGGGATCTAAATTGATAGAACACTTCATTAACTACAGATAACTCAGCTTAAGTCTTCAAAGAGTATTTAAAGACAAGTGCTTTTAATTTCCCATGTAATTACCAGTCTAAAATAATATTCAATATTGTAGTTTTCATAGTAAACCTCGATTGGTTTTTATTCAATTCTACATGAATATATGTTTGAAAAGTTTAAATCTCGTCAATACTACCTAAGTTCGATTCTCGGTCCGAGCTGGTTTATGAAAGAGTCCGGCAGAGCAAATTCATGAATGTTATGTTTATTGCTTAGATTATGTAACACTTTTAGGGCCTCTATACTCGTAAAATAATTATATTTTAATAGCTTTCAAGTTACTTAGATTTTTACTTTGCAGAAACTTTTTTGTGCAAAGGCAAGCGGCATATAACCTTGGGTACTATAATAGATGTTCATTGCTCTGGTGGTTCGATAATCTATCTGCATTTCTCTGGTGGTTCATAAAAGATTCACATTTTCCTGGTGGTTCGATAAAGGATTCATATAGCTCTGGTGGTTCGATGATGGATTTACATTGCTCTGGTTGTTTGAGAATAGATCTACATTGCTCTGGTCGTTCGACAATGGATTTACATTGCTCTGAAGGTTAAATAATGGATTTACATTGCTCTGATGGTTCTATAATAGATGAAATTGTTCTGGTTGTTTGATAATAGATTTATATTTCTCTGGTAATTTAAGAATGGATCTACATTGTTCAATAATGGATTTACATTGCTCTGATGGTTCGATAATAGATCAAATTGCTCTGGTTGTTCGATAATGGATTTACATTTCTCTGGTAGTTTAAGAATGGATCTACATTGCTCTGGTGGTTCGATAATGGATTTAAATTGCTTTGGTTGTTCGATAATGGATCTACACTGCTTTGTTGGTTCGATTAGGATTTAAATTGCTTTGGTTGTTCGATAATGGATTTATATTGATCTGGTGGTTCGATAATGGAGTTTCATCGCTTTTGTGATTCGACAATGGATTACATTGCTCTCGTGGTTTGATGATGAATCTACATTTCTCTGATTATTTGATAATGGATCTACATCGCTGGCAAATCCATGCATAATCCAAGAAAAGCGATTATTCAACCCGTACAAGTATTAAAACGGTCTACATGTATATGCACCTATGTATCACATTTTATCATGTGCAGGGAGGCGTTTGTAGGGCAAACTCAGAAAGACAAGCTCCAATCTCTCAGTAAAGCCTGTGCTATATTTCTCGCATCCGAACACTTTCTGAAAAGACAATATCGCTGTTTGCATGCTAAATCCCATTATGCAAATGTAAACAGTTTACGATTGGAGGTAGGGTATTAAAGGTCTGTAATATGTTGAATTTTCCCCGGCGAAATTCAAGTTTGAGTATCTTGAACAAACATATCTAGAGATCATTTGCAGACAGAGAGGTATGATAAATATTAGGTCTCGGCCTTAAGCAAATCTCATACCAATATATATGCTTGGATTTCGTTTCAGGATCAGTGTTTACAGAATTCACACAGCTGTTATCTAAATAAAACAAAAAGGGCGACGTTGACGACCGAATTCCAGCATGTGTGTATTCTAGTATTTGCAGATAATGAAATAATGAAAATAAAAGGAGGTAGGGTATTATCAATTTCAAATATTGCGGTCATGATTTTAAAAAATTAATTCAGACTCTAACTAATTCTCTGTGGTATCCATGCTGATAACAGTGACAACAAAACACTGAAAATAGAATCTAAAATTTGAACAGATTTTTGCTGATTTCCCTGGCATTCCCACAATGTACAGTTGTTGTGAAAATACACATCTGATTTAATTGTTTCAACCGAGTAGAAACGAACGTCATTCATTCGTACATATATGCATACATCCTTTCAACCAATCACTCATTAATTCATTCGTTTTTTCTGAACTAACTGATAAATAAAAAATACCCTTATGTTAATTTCAAATTCATTAATTAAGTAATTGAACAGTTTGCTATTTCGTTGATATTATCTATATGACTAAAGTGCACATAATAATCTCTGATTTGTATGATAATCCTCATTATAACATGTATCAATAGTAAAATTTAAGTTGTACTAGTAGTGGTGGCAGAGCCGAAGGAGTCCTTAGATCAGTAGTAGATGCAATAGAAGTAGTAGTTAAAGTATAAGTAGCTGTGGTAGTAAATGAGTATAAGTAGTGTTAGCAGTAGTAGTTGTAGGAGAAGTAGTTGTTGCAAAAGTACTGGTAGTGGCAGTTATAATAGATGTAATGAAAGCGGTTGTTAAATTAGTAAGTAATATTTGTGGTAGTAGTAGAAAAAATATCAGTAGTAGTAGTAGTTGTAGTAGAAGTAGTAGTAGTAGTAGTAGTAGTAGTAATAGTAGTAGTTGATGAAAAAGTAGTAGAATATGCAGTTGTAGTTGATGTAACAGAAGTAGTTGTTAAAGTAATAATGGTTGTGGTAGTAGTAGTAGTATTAATAGTAGAAGTAGAAGTTGGTGAAAAAGTAGCAGTAGTGGCAGTTGTAATTGATGTTATAGAAGTATTTAATGTAGAAATAGTTGTGAGAGTAGTAGAAGATGTAGTAATAGTTGGAGTTGCTGTAGCAGAAAAAACTGGCGGCAAAAATAACTGTAAAATAAGTGGTAGATATAGTAGAAGCAATATTAGTAGTAGATTTTTTTTTAGCTGTAGTAGTGAAGGTAGAAGTAGTACCAATATAATATAAAAAAAAACTAATAATTGCCTTGGTTAAAGTGGTGGTGGATTTAGTAGTGGAAGCAAAAGTAGAGTGGTTGTATTTTAGTAGTAGTAATGTTTGTAATATAAGTAGCAATATAACTAGTAGTAGCAATAGCAGTAGGAGTGAAGTAATAGTAGTAGTAGCAAAAGCAGTAAAAGTGAAGTAAAAGTAGTAGTAGTAGCAATAGTCGTAGTAGTGAAGTAATAGAAGAAGTAGCAGTAGAAGTAGTAGTTGTATCTGTAGCATTGTAGTGATGGTAGTAGAAATAGCAATAGTAGTAGTAGGAGTAGAAGTAGTAGGATAGTAGTGATAGAAGTAGCAGTAGTAATACTGGTAGAGAAGTGGTACAAGTTGTAAGATGATTAGCAGATGTAGAAGTAGACATTTGTGATTAGTGTAGTGGTTGTTGAGGCAGAACAAACCGTTAAAGCAGTAGTGGTAGAAGTAATACAAGAAGCGGTTAGTATTAGAAGTAGAGGTTGTTGTAGCAGTGGTGGTGTTTATTTGATGTTGTAGCAGTAGTAGTAGCATACGCATTGCCTCATCTTGACAACTAACTTGTTGTAGTATGTTGAAATTTACGTCTGACGATGAGTATCATAAAATTTGTGCTGATTTTTTTTTAATTTTAGATTTTTAAAATATTGCAGATTTAGCTTTGGGGTATGTATATATTTTCGACATTATTAAAATAAAATTACACGAGTTTTAATGGGCTATTCCACTGATGGGTTTTAAATTCTAATATCTTACCAAAAAAACTCATCAGAAGTCTAGATACAGATCAACCATTTGAATTCCGCATAGTCCCTTGAACCGTTTCAAATTCATGCTGTGTATTAAAAACTTGCTAAAGTCTTAAAACGAATTAATCATTTTTATTTTGAAAAGGCTAAAATGGCGAAATGGCGGCATATTTATACTCTGTTTAGGGAAATTAACTACCTCCCGTAACCTTAGCAAACACCTATACAATTTATCATCTATGGATATGATTTATAATGCGTCTGGGATTATATTTCACGTATTTTATGGCTATTTAGTTTCATTCCATAGATGGTACAGAGATTATCATAAACGGTCCAGCACTCTCGCAAAATTTAATTGTAGACACTTTAAGAGTTTATGTAACCGACTGAGCATTGGACACTAATTATTCACATACATTAGCTTAAATGTGTACCTGCTTTTGTAAGTTTAGTATCTATTAAACGTTAAACAGATTAAATGGCACTACAGCGAGCTGGAAATAATACCTCAGGCTTTTAATAAAGTAGCAAAAAAAGATGCGTCTCTCTTCTATTCGCTTTTACATAAAAT
>JAULCC010363326.1:0-11593 GCA_032358795.1 Nuttallia obscurata | reverse complement strand
TTTGCTTTTGTGACAAAGGCTGCAAGTGGGGGCATCTGTGTCCTATGGACATATTTCTAGTTTACTTTAATTTTCAAACCTTTTGTCTGCCTATTTAGATGATGTAATGCAAAATAATTATGTGAAAATGGTGGCTGTATAACGTCCTTCATCAAATTTGGAAACGCTTATCACATAGATATCATGAGTGGAGCGATGTGTTCCGTCTCATTTTTAGAATTTTCTTCTTTCTTATTTGCGATATATCTCCAATGGCAAATATTCTACTAATGAGACATGATTTAACAACTAGAAGACACTTAGTATTCAAACACTTTCAAGTAAGTCTATACTTTCACAGGACCTGTACTTACTGTGTTTCATCTTCTTATGGCTGTTTTATACCTTCAGTTTAGATAAGTTGCACCACAGAACCTTTGATTGTAGCCTTGGACAGTTGTTTATAAGTATATAAATTAATTTTCTATGAAGAGGAGGGTCAATACTGCCTGGGGTCTATTCAGCTTTGTCTAGACGACTATTCTGAAGACATTTGCATTAGCTTTAATTGTAAGTTACTTTATTTTAGCCTCTAAAAAAGGGTTAAGGCCAGATATGTCTGAACGAGATCTACCTTAAATACTCAACACTCAAACGTGTGATATTAAAGAGTTATTCCAACTATTTTACTGTGTAAAGAGGATTAGCTGAACTAGAAATGACATGATGATTTTGAATCTGGATTTTCTAATTTCTAAAAAAATATATATTTAAGAGTTGCTGCATGGTATAATCTGTTGCATCAAATAGAAATATAGTCATTATTTGACCTTATTACTGGAATCATGGACCATGATATTTGAACGATGTTTACTTTCATATATATTTGCTGAATGCTAGTCGGTCTAGAGATTCCTTGAATTTTTTCCCTGTTGTTTCTAAGGGAGAGATATAAGAGTTAAGTGAACAAATTATGAGTTTGAAACCTTATGTTTTATAAAATTTACATCAATCGTTGAGCAAAATATACTAGATATACTTGTACATATTTATAATGCTGGTTATGAGTGGATAGCTAAGGCTCGTTCTTATACCGTATTGTAGACTGGTTCTGACACTATAAGTAATCTGGACTGGTTCTTACATTGCAGATGTTTCTGTAAGCTTTAATGGGTATGAGTCTTCAGACTGGTTCTGACATTGACAGTTATTGGTTCTCATACAATGTACTAATGCTCGATTCCTGGGGCTCAAGCTCAATAGGAATATATCTTTGACAATATCACTTGTAAAGACTATTCAGTAGTTTTAATCTATAAAAGAATTGTATACGGATGAGTGTTGATGATTTTTTGCTCTAAATTAGTATATATATATATATAGAAAGTGGTACTACTGAAGAGATGAGTAAAGAAAAAGAATGAATTATCGTAGTATTTCTTCATTTCATACCTTTTGCTTAAGCATGATAATATGAAAGTTGACCTATGCAAGTCTTGTACTATTATACAACCAGTTTAAGGGTAAAGATAAACAAAGACACACAATTTGCATCATACTTTATTCAGATCTGTGCTCTGAATACAATTAACAGAATTATATAATTTTGGATTTCTTTATACACAATAGCAATACGTATATCACTTTTGTCCTCTATATCAATTGCATACATTCCACCTATAAAGCAAAAACAATCATTCATAGAAAAAAATCTCTCCTTCCAACATCAAAGTTACTATACATGTAAATAAAGCTAAATTTTATCACTTTATGAAATTGTTCTCCGAATCTTGTGCAAAACTGATTATAGTCATAAAAAACTGACTCATCGATAAAGAAGTAAAAAAATTGTTTTTTTTTTAATTATATTTATTTATTTATAGTTTTATTTTATTTTTATATTTTATATTATATATATATTACATTTATAGTAATTGATTTTGGGTTGAATACGCTACCAGAACACGGAACAGGTTCCTTTGGGCCAAAATACAATTCTTTTGCATCCACACCACATTGAAATCGAGATAAAAAAAATGAGATATGGATTCAGAAACTTCATAACCGATGGACAAACAGACTTTCAGAAACTCCATCCAATAAAACCCTAATGATTGTTCGCCTCTTAGAATTTGCCAGAGGTAGAAGTGGCCTATTCTTATTCATCATCAGTAAAAGGCCTGAAACTACAGTGGAAAAAAATATATCAATTTTGGATTCTTAAGTACTTTTCAAAAACTTCAAGCAAACAGTTTGATGTAAACATTTTCTTTGATTCCATACTTTCATTTTTTTTTTAAATCTTTAACTAAACACTAGATACAATTTATTTCTAAACTGCACTAATTTTAACACAGCACTTCAAATATTAACACAAAGTTAGTTCTGAATAATCACAAAGATTAATCATTCCTCTGTGTTCACTCCGTCTATTCAAATCCAAGCCACAAACACACACAGGCAAATGGTTTAAATGATCAAACCTAAGATCCTCTCTTGCTACATATGTCTTCAAATATCACAGTGACTAAGCCAGTTATAACATAGAACGACTGCTATACATCACATAAACTTTCCCTTATTCCTACTTGTAGATATCAAATGTTGACAATTTTGTTGCTGAATTGTCATCTGCAGGAAACGTTTTTGTCTGCCAAAAATAAAAATTTACCTTCACTATGTAATTTATCAAAAATTATTACATGAGTGGCAAACAGTTTGGATCACAGCATTTTGTGGCAACTGATCTAGATCCAAACTGTTTATAAAGGTAATCACTATTTGGGTCCAGCACTGAAATGTTTGGTACCATATTTCCTTTACGAACTTTGAATAAATTTTACTGATAGTTAACTTATGAATATTCATAAGTTAAGAATATTTCATGATTTATGAATATTCATTTGTACTGCAGTTAGTTATTTGTATGTTGAAAACATTTTGTCATTGCAGAATCCATGAATACAAAAAATTACTGAGCAGCGACTCATTCAAGGTGACTATGATTGGTTCAAATATATCACATGATACATTTCATCGCATAAGTTTCAGGAATAATTAGCATCAAAATGAGTCCATGCTCAAGAAATTCAAATACGGTGTATGATCAGGGTCCTAAATATTTGCTTATTTCTCTCAATTTCCCAACAGCTTGCTATAGGTAACACAAATTTAAATTTTTTATTAGCAATAGTGTCGACTATAATCTTACATAGTGAACAATTCAGTCAACACTTACTGTAATAGACATTTATTTAGCTACTACATGGAAAATTATTCTAGAAACTAGACTTCATTCATCCATGTAATAGAATTAAACAAGAGGACCATAATGGTCCTAAAATCACTCACCTGTATATCTCTATTTACAAAATAAGAAAGATTTAAACATATACTATATTTTTTAACTGACCCAAAAAATTTCAAATCTGGCCTCTAGTTTTGAAGCAGAAGGTCTTTAAATGATTTTTTATCTGTTGCCATTGCGACCAGAGTTCTGTATGGAATTCTTTGAACAATTTTTGTTTACAGGTAAGTCTATCCAAGGATCATTTCTGTAAAAAATAATTTGAAATTTAACTAAAAGTTTAAGAGAAGAAGATTGTTTAAAGTTTTCTATATAGCTATATAAGGAAAACTAGCCCCACCCCTGGCAGCATGTAGAAATTGGATCTGCAGTTTTTTAGAGGATTTTTAGTTTTATATATAGCTATTTAAGGAAAACTGGCTGCAATGTTTTTTTGACATATTATTCTTTGAATAATTTTAGCAAAGATCCACCCAAGGATAATTTCTGTGAAATTATGTTGAAATTGGACCAGCAGTTTTCGAGAAGATATTCTATATAGCTATGTAAGGAAAACTGACCCCGCCCCTGGTGGGCATGTTTTTTGACATATCATTATTCTTTGAATAATTTTGGAAGAGGTCCAACCAAGGATCATTTCTGTGAAATTTATGTTAAAATTGGACAAACAGAGATGTTTAAACAAATTGTGGACGTACGATGCACAACATATGCTGGACAAAGCCCCATCACAATACCTTCCCTGAGCCTTTGGCTCAGGTGAGCTAAAAAGTTCATGCTAAGATGGCTAAGATAACCAAAACATGGTGATACACATGCACACATCTCTAAAATGCTTGTCACATGACCAGCTTTTGTTGACATAATTTTACACAGCACCACAACTCATGTAAACTTGATACAAGACCACAGCTGATCCCAACTTCTTCATTTACAGCCATCTACATACATCCAAAAATGCTAGTGAGAAATGTTAACCATATTTTAGAGGAACTTGGGCTGAGCCAGTCATACAATACACTGTATTAGGAGAATTCGTTTCTGTGTTACAACAGTAGTTACAACAATCATATGAGCATCATTTTACTGGAATTTTTACAGTATTATTAAAACCTCCGTCTAAGCTTTCCAATTTGGAGGAAGTATACTTGTATACATGTATGTACAACTTCACAGTTAGAGAGCTAAGTGCAATACTGTTTTATCTTACAAATGACATAGAGGAAGAAACAACACTCTAACACTGGTCCATAAAGTCAGAACAATCCCTGAAGGGCACAGTAGTGTGATAGATATTGTTGGCCTTGCGTTCAGGAGGTAGCGGGTCTAGCCCCAAAGAGGGCCTGACCTTACCTTCTTATGACACAAAGTACTGGTTCAAATCAGGGAATAGACTTGGAAATGTTCCTGCAAGTCATAGGCTTTCAACATTATTCAGCAAAAATTAAATGTTTACAGTTAAAACTTAATAAACCTTAGACCTTTTGTTATATGTTGTGCAGAATGGGTCCCTATCCAATCTGTTTGCCATAGTGCTATAAATGTGATAGCTTTGTCAAGCTACCTCAGTTTGGCTAGACAAAAATGGGTACATGAAAAGATGCAGTGAGTGAGTGATAAAGGTTTATGGCAACTTAATCTAAATCGAGATGAAAATTATGATTACCCCCCATATAGGTCTGTTTGTTTGTTAATATGGATTTTAACGTCACTTTAACAGTATTTCAATCATATTGCAATGTCTAAGCCATTTCAGGTATATGAAATCCCTGAGAGATCTGTGTACGTTATTTCAGGTACAAAGCGCCCGGGTAGAACCACCAACCTACCTCATGCCAGCTGGACTTATAGCTAGGGTAGAATTATGATAGAGTGTATATGGTAACTCAGAATTTGAATCAGGCAAGTGGAGTGTTGGTTCAATATATTTAGCCCTGAAAAAATTGTCCTATAAACCACACAAATCACTCGTTCCCAATTAGACACTACACAATCATACTATAGGGTCAACATTGATGACCTGCATCATTTTATGTTGACTTGATAATTATTGTTATACCATGATCATCCATCCCTTCATCACTTTCAAGTGCCCACATTTTTATAAGGATATTGAAAGTTTGAATGAAGATAAAAATTCTCTGACAATTAATGTATTGTAAATGATAAATACAGTAACACTGAAACAATTTAGTGTCATCAGTATAATAAGCATCCAATAAAGAGGAAATGATCAAAACGACTGGAATATATTGTTCACTGCATTGAAAAGAAAAAAAAAATTGTTTAAATCATTTAAGCATTCACCAAGAGCACTTTCTCTTTTAAGTCACCAGGTGCTTACAGCAGTAAATATGGTAGAAATTTGTAAATCAAGGAGTTTCTAACTCATTACTAGCCTCACTTGTAAGAATTACAAATTATTGTAGTGGTGTAGTGTATATGGTGTCTACCCTGCATTCAGGAGGATGCAGGCTTGAGCCTTGAAGGTGGCCTTTCCCCTGACATTTATAAGACACCAAGTACTTGTACTACCCAGGAAACAGACTGTAAAGTGTTTCTACACACCACAGGCTTTCAACATAATTGAGCTAAAATAAGTAAGTTTAACAATACAATTTAATGTTAAGTGTCCATCAGCAATTATGCAGTTTACTTTTGCATTGCATTGAACCCCATTAACTTCCTCCAATACTATTTGAGATAAGATTCATAACCATCAAATAGAATAATTATACAGATACCCAAAGAATAACATACCATCTTTTCTGTAGCGATAAATTACACAAAGCTTAAGTAAATCTAACAGATAATGAAATGTAGAGGAATAAGCATGACATTAAAATTCTCAAACATATTCAAACACTAACTCATTCACTCATAAAGGGGCCAGTATAATCTTTTTACAAAATATTTTGTCTAGCATCCTTACAACAAAGCCAGCAACATATTTCATAGACCCATTATAATATATAAGTAACGAAATACTTCTATACAAGATAAATTTCAATGTTTGCCTCAAAACTTGTGACTTAATTCCAATAATTTGGTGGCTTATACACATGACTTTGATATGTTTGTTTCAATAGTAAAAATAATGAATCTCAATAATTACAAAAATGAAAGTCAATATATTAATTGAAATAAAAATTGTTAGCAAAGACATTATAGACATTACAATTGTTTTTAAAATAATTCACCAGTACAATATTTACACATCTCATATATATATAACAACTGTACATACATATACCTTAATTAAAAAACATGGTTTTTATTTGAACACAATTAAATAAGACCATTTTCCATTCTCATTTCTTTCGACCTACTTTGGAGACTAGTTTAGAAATTATTTTGTTGGATAATTAAAGCCATAATAAATCTCAAAAACATGTAACAATAGTGTCTATATAGTGCCTGTGTATATTATCATGAATACATGTAGTTCACTATGTGAAATTCCATCCCTTATTTGTAATTGATAGATCAATGTGCTTATTTCTTATTTTACTGTCACAGTAGTCTGAGGTATTGTTTACATTCTGCAGCTCTGAAGGAATATCTGTGGCTTCCATTTGTGGCTAAATATCATGCACACACCTTGTGATGTGATTTAATTAATGTATAGTAATCAATGTATACCCCCCATGCGTGTGATGTCATTCCCATGTGTGCATATGATGTGCAAATGAGCAACCTCTGATTATATATGAGGGAGGTCTGTTTTATTTTTGACAGCGTTCAGAATATCAACAATGATGTACTGATAAATACTTGAATTTATGTTTGTAACTTTGTTTCTTGTATTCATAGTAGTTTAGGAAACATTTTTAGAGACCCATTATTGCAATATACACATAGTTTGACTTGCAAAAATAATCAAATTATTGCAATTTAATGTGACTTACATATATATGAAGCAGTATAAAATGGCTGAAACTCCCACTTTTACACAATCTATCTATTATTATCTAATTTTAGGGTGATTGATTGATCGATTACGTATATGAATGTATATAAAAATGTGTAGCCAAAGTGCTAATAAAGCAAATATTAAATTCTATATAGATGTGACATGAAATATACAGAAAAAAACAGAAGACTTAGACATGGAGATAGAATTAAAATGATCTTTATGTATGTCTTTATTTTTTTGCCTTAAGCTTTTCATTCGGCATAAGAAATTTTGTTAATGAATCTAATTTACAATGAAAAGGAATTTTTAATGGAAAAAGCAAGCAGTGCTCAAAATTTCCAGTCATAGCTACAATAATTGTATTGCTAAAGGAAACATTCATTTCCACTGCTGTAGGAAACTTCAACATTTTTTCTTTGCTCTTGATTTGATTCATTCGACATGAAAGTAAACATTTTTTAACAAAATAAAACTGCATTATCAAACATAAACATATCTAAGGAAACTACTATGAATTTACTTACAAATATTATCAATGTAATTTGCGTTAATTGCGTGCTGAAAGCTTGGCAAAAATCCAACAACTCACTAACATTACTCAGGAACTTAAAAAAAAACCCACCTCATTTACATTACTCAGGTATCTAGCAAATTGGTTAGCAAAATTTTAACTGCATGTATATACAACTAAAGTATCTAGCAAACTATAATGCTGAGATTATCTGAGCAACTAACAGAAGTCCTTTGCATGTCATACGACTCATCATATCACGAAAAAATATCATGGGCTCAGTGAAACGCTGGCATACTTTACATATAATTAACAAGATACACTGATGCTGTACATCCTCAGACACCCCCAATACACTACTGCACTATACTTCATTGTGTACTGTAAGCTATATAGCTAGGAAAATCTTGTAATCATGATTAATAAATGAGGCAGTTCAATGGGTCTGTAGGGGGAAACCTCTTGGCAAATTTAGCCAATGAAATTTTCATTTCATATATTAGGTTTGGTTTCAAGATGTGTGAAGAGTTTGTTGTCACTAATAGGGTGTCATAGTTATTGAAGAATATTTATCTGTAATTGGAGGATTTCTGTCCCATACCTCATTAATATTCATGGAAACAGAATTTTGTCATTCAATTGTCTATTGGTACATATGGACTGTAACAGAAGAAAGTATGATGGATGCTGACAATTGGTGCTGCACAGATCTACTGATTTATCATATAACTATAAAAAGCTTTTTTTACTATCACAATTCCCTCAGATAATTATGTCCATAGAAGCATACCAGTATCCTCCCCAATACATCCCCTGGTTATACATCTTTCAGCATGCTATCTGTTCAAATCTCAAAAATCATTATTAGTGATTGTATAATGTTATCATCAAATTAAACTGAAATATTTTAAGTTAACTAATTTATGTAAAAATCTTTCAGAAAGTTTAATGCTTAATATTTGAAATAACCAATATCCAGCAAATATTTAGGTTTGAGCAAGGAGCATGTGAACAGTTTTACAACACTGAGCCAGATTTTTATGGAGAAAGGAATTAATTTGCCAACTAGGATAAGTTCAGTATCTAATGCCCTTTAAGTGGTTATCAAATATGTTAACTCTGACATTACACTTGAACATGTCAATGCTCAAATGGAACAAGAAACCAATAAAGCCATAGATTTATGTGTGTACAAGCTACACATTTTTGCACAATCCCTAAACTACAAATATATACAAACAAATAACAGAGAGGTCAGTCCATGACCAGAAATAATATTAACAATTACATTGAAACAGTTCCTAACCATAACAGTGCTGGAATCAATAAGAATGGGATAGAATAAACATAATGATGAACCCGAAAAGAATCAAAAGTCAAAAAAATTTTTGACTAACCCCCACAGCTTCATTGATTTAATTGCTCAAAATTTTATTCTTTTTTTCTGATCAATTAAACTATTACAATTTCACTGCCAAATTAATATGACCCCAGCCAAACTCATGTCATTTTGAGGCCAGATTAGCATTATTATTCCAACCAATCAAATTCACACATTACTGAAACCAGCTAAACACTACTCCAATTATTCCAACATGTCAATTTCATGCAACTCTGATTGATTGATGTGAACCACTCTTCGAAAATGAAATGCATATATTACATAATGTATTATGACAATGAACCTCTATGCTCGTCGGAATAAAATATTCCGTATGATAGTTGGCAAGATTCAAACTCAGAATTACATGGAATTGACTGGTTTTGGTGGATTTAAATATTGTATTGGAATCAGTCTCCTAAATGTAAATCTATTCCATTGTACATCAAGCAAGAAATCACACCTTTATACATGAACACTGACTACATCAGGTAGACAGCTGCAGTAACCAGGTAACATCCAGCTCTGTTACAGTTAGTAACTTCAACTTTAGAACTTTGTACACCTATGAAATGATTTGGCAATTTTACAAACATCTGCTGTCAATGCTGTAATATGGGGTTCTAACTTTTACATGTTCATGTTGATCCATGTCAGTGGGAGTTGTTCTCACCAAAGATCTGTGTCAAGAAGGAGTTTTTGCAAAGAATCACTACAACCAGGGTATGAGATTGATATGTAGGCAATCATGGGATGATAAAGGAGAGCACTTTTAAAACCAACAAAAAGCCATGGGTCTGTCCACTGTGGCAAATCACTTATTTCATTTAAACTTTCAGAAAAGATGGTAGATCTTGTTCTTTTTTCACATAGAACAAGTCTTTGGTACAACAGAACTTGACACTACAGGGGCCATGGAAACATCAGATTTTCAGATGAAACTGTTCAAACCCCATTGTCTAGTTTTCATGTTCTACTGGGAACATAATTTTTCTTAGTAAAATTATAAAATTGAAATGTCTGTTTCCAAATTTCAGGAAGATTGTGATATTAGTTTTTGCACACTAAATTATAGCTGATTTCTGTGAGGATCACCAGGATTTAGTGATAGGAATCCATCTGATCACTGTTTAAAAATTTTGTAATTTTATAAATCTATCAAAAGGGTGTACTAGCAGTTACAATTGTCTATGAAGTTATATCGGGGACAAAAGTAAATTTATAAAATAGCACACTATCTAATGTTTGTGTTCATGTAAATGAAAGACAGGAATGTATAGAAACAATCAGTGAAATGAACATAGGAAATTCCATCCACTATACACAGGTGTCTGGGGATGAAAATGCATGTTTTTTGTGTTTGGTTTTATCAGTTTTTCCATGTTCGATACTCTGTTTTCTTTGGTGACCTGAAAAACAAAGAAAAATAGATTCTCTTAAAACTTGCTTCAAATTTTCGTCCAAAAATCATATGTCAAACTTTAGAACCATGGACATTACTATAACATGTATATTGTAACTGGCGCACTTGTATAGATTTATAAAACTTTGATAATATAAGTTTGTTAATTTGCAGATCATTGATGCAGAAATTGACTATACCTATCTATTGATGTATAGTTAACATCTTTACATATCTACTGATGTTTGGTTAACATGTTAAGATGAATCTTATGTATAGAATTATGTTAGGACATAAAACACTGTCTCATAATGCCTCACACAGCCTCATACTTCCTCACACTGTCTCATAATGCCTCACACAGCCTCATACTTCCTCACACTGTCATAATGCCTCACACAGCCTCATACTTCCTCACATTGTCTCATAATGCCTCACACAGCCTCATACTTTCTCACACTGTCCCATAATGCCTCACACAGCTGAATACTTCCTCACACTGTCTCATAATGCCTCACACAGCCTCATACTTCCTTACACTGTCTCATAATGCTTCACACAGCCTCATACTTCCTTACACTGTCTCATAATGCCTCACACAGCCACATACTTCCCCACACTGTCTCATAATGCCTTACACAGTCACATACTTCCACAAACTGTCTCATAATGCCTCACACAGCCACATACTTCCTCACACTGTCTCAAAATGCCTCATACAGCCACATACTTCCTCACACTGTCTCATAATGCATTACACAGTCTCATACTTCCCAACACTGTCCAACACAGCCTAAAACTACCTCACACTAACTCAAACTGCCTTACCTTGCCTCAAAATACCTCACACTGCCTCATATTGTCTCACATTGCCTCATACTGTTTCACACTTTGTTGGGGCATACAAAAAATCCTACTTTTCATACATAATGATAAAATAGTTTAGATGTAGACTTAATTTTAATGGAACAACCATTCATACAAGCAATTAACTTTTTTTATCAGAGTTAAAAGTAGAACAAGTTACAACCAGGGCAACCCACCTAAAGTTACAAGAGCACTTCCTATAGACAGCCCTGTCATTCCATCAGGGGTCC